>JAQIVF010002018.1:0-12114 GCA_034698365.1 Steganacarus magnus | reverse complement strand
TTTGAAAAATTGTCGGTTAAATCCGATGAGTTTTTGAGACCCCTGTAATTTTTAGCAAAAATGAGAAAAAATTGTCGGTTAAATCCGGTGAGATTTGACACCCCCAAAGAATTTTGAGAATTTTTGTTGTAGTCCCCACCTCGAGGTTTGGAGTTTGTGTAACTATGGTACTGTACTCACATAGCATAGCGCCATAAGAATAGCATTGCGCTATATAGCAGAGAGATATATAGCACTACAGTTTTTTTGAGAGAGAGCCTTCTTTCCCCAGTAACTAAAGTCAACCTTGTTTTATTTTATTAAGGTGTATGTAAAGGAGGGATTAATATTTTAGGTCAGTACAATTGACAATGTATTTAGGTATTAGTGGTCAAACCTATTAAAACTCGGATTTGTAACATCGGTGTTTTAGTAATATCCGTTTAATACTATTGGACAGTTATGAATAATTTCGAAGCGCTTCTTTGAAAAGATTGTAATTTTATAATTAATGTTAAAGTTTCTTAACTAAATTTTAAGTTTGGCGCTGAAATAAAAAGGAGTGAAGTAGAAAAACTAGTTTTATTCCTGCATGCGGGCACTCTACCTCCGCCTTAAAGAAATCAAAACAAGATTGACTTTAGTTTACTGGGGAAAAAACTGTAGAGGACTCGCTATAAGTTTTGCCATTAGCAACAGTGCAGACCAACTCTTCCATTAAGAGAGAGAGAGAGTAAATCCGTTTCTAAACAAAATATTATATTTGTTGAGAAATTTCAACGTAATTGCGTTCTGTACGACAAGTCAACTCTGATGTTAACGACATCTCAGTAAATAAAAAAATTGTTTATTATTGTTAATTATTTAGCCTTATTTTAAAATAATTTTTTATTTTATTACAAAAGGACATTTATTGTGATAAAAATATTTTTGCATTTATAAAATATTAAAGTATTTATCTCTAAAGATAAGAATTTATTGATAAATTTTCATAGTTGTTTCTATAAAAAAAGTATTATCTTTTTATTTTAAAACTAATAAAATAACAAATACTTAATTTATTAATCAAAATTAATAAAAATTAATTTAAAAATTATTTCTGATTTAATAAATAGTTATGTATACTTTAATAAATTTTTTGTAATGCTTGCTAACAAATTTATATCTCATTATTTAAGATGGCCAAGTGTTTTACTAATGAAGATGTTAGAAAGGTTTTTTGTTATCAACGATTTTTTATTATTCTCGTGGAATAAAATGTGAACTTAATATAAAAGAGCTTGTCCAAACTGAAAAAATTGAAAAAAACTATGAACGAAAGATTAAAAATGTTCCTGAATTATCAAGATAAATCAGAAAAATATACTTAAATTAGTTTGAATGTTTGTTTAGATTGCATTTATACATTAATTTCTATTAGTTTTTTTTTTATTAAAGTTATCTGTAAAGTTGGTTAAATTTTATTTCCATCCAACTCTTCCTGAATTTGTAAATAATTTAAAACTTAAATATGAAGATCAAAAAGTTAATGATACAAAAAAAATTCATTATGAAATATTAACGTTTAGTGAAGTTGAGATAATTTGTATGACATGTACATTGACATTTTGAAAGATATGTACATGGAGAACTTGCACAAAATCAAAGGTGAGATTTTAAAAAAATGGTTTTAGTTTGAAATTGAATTACAAAATTTTCAAAAATTAAAAAATATATATTAAAAACTGGAGGCATTTGCAGAAAATTCAT
Source organism: Steganacarus magnus (assembly GCA_034698365.1). NCBI lineage: Eukaryota > Metazoa > Arthropoda > Arachnida > Sarcoptiformes > Steganacaridae > Steganacarus > Steganacarus magnus. The sequence continues at coordinate 10,386 of JAQIVF010002018.1, read as the reverse complement.
GTAAAAATTGTTCTCTCTCTTTCTTTCTTTCTTTCTTTCTGTATCTCTCAGTCTATCTATCTATCTCATAGTTCTCCCAAATGCTCAGCTTTTTAGGTGCATATTCCTAAATATAAAATATATCTATAAGTGCACAACAATTTGCAAGAATAAATGAGTTTTTACAAATTTCAACTAATAAATTCTATCAGTTTGCCTCAAATTGTATAGAATTTTTTAAGAATCTTGGTTTATATTCACAATCATTTGGTCTTATTTGGTAAGTTAGTTTAAAATTAAAAGTTTTTTGGTTAACCGTGTTTTTAGTAAAAACTTTTTACCTAATTAAGCAAAGATAAAAATGTAGATTTGAGAAGAAATCGGTTCAACTTTTAAAATAGCATTTTCGAAGAATGGGCACAATTTGGCAAAGGTGTGCAGTGATTTCTTAAAATACGCTGTAGGCAGCAGTGAAATTAATAAAAAACACTTAGAAAGTTCCGCGGAAAACTAAATTGCAACCAATGTTCCGTTTTTTAAATCCAAGTACAGCAATAAATTAAATTTACGAACTGTTAGCTTGGGTGGTGAATTTTCTTGTTTTATTTGTATAGTATAATAATTCGCTAAACTATGTTACATATTAGACTAGTAAATGGTAAAAATTTCCAGGCCCGAGCCCGACTGAACTTGTGAGATGCAAACCCGACACGACCCGAGCCCGATGGGCTTGAACCCGACCCGGCCCGGCTCGACAGAATTTTTTTAAGGTTAAAAAAACAACAAATATTTATTTATACATTCATAAATTTTCCCAAATATAGCTTTTTCAATAATAACTATTTTGGTTTATTATTTAGCAATCAGTTTTAAATAATTGAATTTTTTTTTATTTTCTCATTTTATGTTTTAATAGTTTTTGAAAAATATTGCTGACACTTTTTAAATTTTCTTATAAAAGTCGGGGTTTCACAAAAATTTTCAAAACCCGACCCGACATTTTATTTTTGAAGCCCGAACCCGGCCCGACTTTTCGGGTACCCGTTTACAAGCCTAGTTCTAACATTGCTGTTTATGATATTCAGAGCCTGAACTTTCTCAGACTAAAATTTGACATAAAGCGGGCGGATTATCGGAATAGTTTAAAAAATCGGACTAAAAAGTCGGAACCACTAAATAGTGGATATTTTTATTAAATTTTTTATTAATTGAAAAATAAGTTAAATTTTTTGGTAAACCTTAAAGTCATACTAGAAATATTTCTAAATTTCTTGTCATAATTTAAAATTTTTTGAAAACTAAGCGGATTTTAACGATAATATTTTGGCAAAGTGTGAAAAATTTGAAAATCCGCTAAAAAACTCGGATTTGTCCAAAAATTCTTTAAAATCGGATTTATCGGACTAACAAAATATGTTAATTTTATTATTTATTTAATTTTAAGAAAAAATAACGTTTATCCGCTAAATTACTATTATAAATAAAAAGGCGGATTATCCAAAAATGTTCAGGCTTTGGTGATAACTAACGGACTCATTTGATTTTCATTTATAATAAGAAATAGAAATTTTTATGTTAAATCAAAGAAAAATTGTGGCTAAAAATATATTAGCACATACACATCGAAAGAGAAATCTTTTCAATACAACGTTACCTAACTTTTCGAAAGCGAAACATTTCTTGAATGCGTTTTTAAATATAATAATAAGTAATTCTAAAAAGGCTTACACTCACTTATTTATAAATTTGAAAATAATATAGATTTGATTAAAATGTATTTATCTTTGAAGTAATTATTCTTAGTCAATAATTCAATAATTTTCAATTGTGAGCATTTTAACGAAAAAAAGAATTGCAAATATTTCGATGCATACATTGTAAATCCTCAGTTGCAGTGCAATCGTCAAAATAGTTGAGTGCATAACGCGTTGTGTTTTTAGCCAGACTTGTTTATTTTTATTTGAGAGCAGTTAGCAGGTATCAAATTTACAAATTTTATAGCAGTGATAATTCAAAAATAATTTCTTAGACTCGTACCGAAAATAAATTCAAAAATAAAATTCTTAAACTTGTATTGAGTTATATAGGTGTCATTTTCGCAAAATCGCTACTAAAAAATTGTGTAAATTTGACACCTGCTAACTTTGGTGTCTAATAAAAATAAAAACGTGTAAAGCTGTGTCAGTACTTTGGTGTAAAGTAAGACAAAAATGTTTTAAAGTGTAGATTTGCGAGAATGTTTAATAAATTAATAAAAATTTTATATTAAGTCTATGTAAGATTTACAAAAAAGCTCAACAATAATTTCGTAAATAGGATAGCGATGATAGAAAAAAAACAATATGTATAAATATTTTAAATATATAATAAATTTTGGTAATTTGAACAAATAATTTTTTTACTACTAATAATATTACAAGTGTTTCGTGTTTTTTTAGTCATGTTTCAGATTATTATTTACAATTTGTCATAAAATGAGTTATTTATTTTTTTGCTGAAAATTTTCTTTTCGTTAACTATTTAAATAATTTTTTAAAATATTTTATTATACACTACAATATAATAATAATATAAAAAACTCTGTGGTCAACTTGCGATTAAACCATTCCATCTCTTTTGTATATTCTCTCTTTTTTTTAAAAAAAAACATTAGTTTAAAGCGTTTCCGATAAATAAAAGATTTTTCAATAAAGAGACAAATAATTTTTTTGTTTCAACGTTTGTTCTCTAACTCTGAAACATTCGAGATAATAATAAATCAAATATAATTTATTTCGGAACTTCTGATTTATAATTTTAGTTAAAGAGCACTTCTGACTGTTAATACTATTTGTTTACGAGTCTTATTACAGTAGAAAACAAAATAAATAATTTTTAAGAATTAAAAAAGAAAAATTAACAAGAAAATGGTGAAAATTTTGAATGCATTTTATTTGAACGATGCTGAGCGCCAATGAAAGAGTGCGATGAGCTGTTATTTAAGAAAAATATTCAAATCGTCTCATGAATTAAAAATCAGTCAAAATAAATATCCTTGTTTTTTTAAAAAAATGTTATTTTAAGCCTAAAATATCAGAGCAATATCAATGATTTTGTGTTTTGTTAAATCGCAAATAAAAGTTGAATAAATGTTTGATTTGCACAGCAGTTGATTTATAAATAATAAGAGTTATCACAGCTTGAAAAAGGATACTGTACTGCTAAAAGATTTTTAAATAAAGAATGGATTATATCATAATCTATAATACGATTATCGTCTTAACAAAAGTCTACGAAAGCAAATTAATGCAAATGAACATATTTTATTGAAAAAAAAACTGTTATGTATATAAGTTAGATTAACTAGATTTATATCTGTAATCAATTTCATATTTTTGTTACTTTTATTTTTCGGATAGGCTTTAAATTAAAATTTACAACATTATAATAATGTTTCGAAACAAAGTAAGCGCTTTCCCCTCATTGAAAAAAAACCATTATTTATTTTGTTAATATTATCCTAAGAATAAAATGATGAATGAGGAGCATTCTGTCCTTTCCAATCTTCCACATTTTTTATTTGTTGGGTCGCAAATAATATTCTAAACAAATTTTTAGAATATTAAATATATTTAAGTGGAAATAATTTTGTTTTGTTTTAGTTTTACCTTTGCTCTTGAAGAGTAGATTGAATTTCGGTGAGTCTAACAAGAGATCGCGCCATTTTAAGTTCTGCTGAAACTCTAGTACATTGATGACTACCAATATTATGGGATTCCTCCGAATATCTATTTGCCTAAATTAGATTTCACATTAAATATACAAGCAATATGTATTGGGATAATCAAATTTTGAAATAAAAATGCTATTCGTTCATATTTGGTAAACTTTGTGAAACGGCAACAATCTATTGGCACTTCTTTTAAAATTGAAACCTAAAACTTTTTGACATAAAGCATATTTACAAACAGTCGCAGTTTATACGGTTATACAATGTCAATAATAGCGTTATTATCCGTATAAACTCGCAGATTGTCAGTTGAATTGACACATGAAAAATATCAGATAACGTTAATAATTTGGCGGTAAAAACATTACTTCAAACAGCTAAGCGTAACAAATCGCTAACAGATAGTAACGCTTAATTAGCTAAAAAACTTTTTAAGAATTAAATTAAAAACAAAGATAAACAAAAATGCTTAAAATTAAACAAATATTTAAAAGTGGATGCTTATATTATGTTAGGCAAAACAAATCAGCGGAAACATAATTTGATAGCATTTAAAAGTTTAATACTTGTCTCTCTGCGTGGTCTGCCTGCCAACTCGTTACGTGACTTATCAGATCTTCCCTAAAATAATTTGCCAGCGATGGTGTTAGAGTAGGCACTGAAGGCTTAAGAGACGAAGAACTCATTGCAGAGGAAAGATTAACATTCGATGGCGGACTTTCGTGTCGAGTAGAAGACATAACACTCTTTTCAGAAATTGGAGATTTGTTGATATGGCTTCTACTGATTAATTGATCCAATTCTTGCCGGATTCCGTCAGCGCTCTGATGATGATGGTGTTGATGCTGGTAATGAGAGGAGTGATGATGCGAGTAATGGTGTGTTGAGTGATGGTGTCGATGACTTGATGTTGAAAGTGGTGACTCGTTATTAACGATCACTGAATTTCTAGGCGATGATGATGTTTGCCGATGAGTTAAATGCTGAAGATTTTGCTGATTTGCTGATAAGTCTTTCACTTTTTTAGTTATTTGCAGCGCCTGTTGCAGCGCTCGTAAAGCCTCTTCGGCTGACAGGTCAGGAAAGAGTCCCTGAGTGCTCAACTGTGATAACAGCATTTTAGGCAAATTAGACGCTGAATGCGGTGTTGTTTGTGTGTTTTGTGTGGTCGGAGATGAGTGCGGATGTAATGCTTGTGCTGATGGCATAGCACTTCCAGAATTACTAGCATTGCTTTGAGTTCTAACCAATTCATTATTCGTCTGATTCATCAGAGAATTTATTTTTTTACAGGCATTACTAATATTAGACGATTCATTGGGCGAATCGACCGGCGATTCATCCAATTCACGTTTAACACTATTAACATTAACTTTGCTCTCCGTTTGTTTCTTAATATCATTATTTGATCTATCATTTAATTTATTAAACTCCTCTCGTTTCGATTGAGATCGATTCGAATTACTGGCGGTAGCACTCATTTTCGGTAATATTTCTGCTACAGTTTTGCCATCTTTGGAACACGAATCGTTCGAATTAGCTTTATTACTATTTACTGCTAAATTATTCTTAACGCGAAACTCTTTATGGGAATGTCTCTCAGTTTTGTTCGATCCGTTCTTCTTTTCCCATTCGAGCCATTCCTTGGGTTTCTCCCACTGAGACACTTGTGTTCTGCTATTATAGTAATATCGTTTGCCACTGGAACTGATGTGTTCGACCCATTCTCCGACGTGCATCTTCTTCGACGAATTCGATTTCGAGTTTATCTCCGTTTCGTGATTATCGCTCGAATTCGCGTTATTTCGAGTATAATTATTCACACATTTATAGGATTGTTTGGAATCGTGAGACACTGGAGACCGCGACGAACGCGAACACCGAGAGCTCACCTTTTTTCTATCATAATATTTATTATCTCTATCTCTATCTCGTTCTTTACTTCTTCGAGAGTAAGACGATTTATTAGCATAAGATCGCGATGGACTCCAGTTATTATTGTCTGGTGATTCGCTGCGAGAATGACTATTACTGCCATTACTTGGAGAACAGTTTCGTCTGTGTTTCGAATGCGAGGAATCATTGCTATTGCCATAACTTGAAACACTTTTCGACGAATATTTACTCATTGAGTCCTAAGTTATAATAATACATACTTTTACAAAACATAGCTTCAAAATTGTTTTACAAAATCAAAAATTGATTCATCAATAAATGTTAGATCAATAAACATTTAAGCGTTAAAATAATAATAATAAAATCACATTATTATTATTATTATTATCATTAAGATATGCTAACCTCGTAGTGATGGCACGATTTTTTGTCAAAATACCTATTCAAACATAAATACATTTAATTGATTGAAACATTAGGGAAACATATTCGACTAGTTATTAGTCGAAAAGTGAGTGTAATTAGCAATAAATAGCGATAAAAATATAATAGATATCTATTAATAATAGTATTAAATGGCGTCTAAGGCTCTATTGTCAGCATTCGCACAAAATGACTGAACATTTTCGGTGAAATGTGTGAATTTACCCATCATTAAGTCGAAAAAGTTTCCTCGCATGCATTACCATTAATGACACTAACGATTAATTAATTTAGTAATCGCTAATTAATGGTAATATACATGAATAGATGTAATCATATCTACAATAAATAATGGCAAAGCAATACACTATGCACGACAGTATACAACATATACAACACTCAACACTAACACTATGTAACGCTCAACTTATAAAAACGAAAATTGGTATTGCCATCACTAGGGGTTTGTCTCCTAATTGCAACACCAAACACAAACATCAATAAATAATATATGAACATATGTGACATTTATTAACCCTAACTAAATATTAATGCAATACTAGACTATATACATCGTCAAACCTTTTTCATCGCATCGCTGCTAATATTAAATAATGATTGCTTTCAACAGTTTTATATTTCGTTTTAATCATGATTTTTATAAAGATCTTTAGAGTAAACACTGGCAAACACTCATAATTAAATGGTTATAAACGTTACTATAATTTGCGCAAACATTATGCTATATAACCACACATATATCAAACGCCAAATTACGTATTAAATAGCAAATCATTTTATTTACACAATTAAATATGGTTTAAATTATGTTTCTTTAAGTTATCTTTTAACTGATAGGTGTCACCAACAATACTAATCTAATGTTATGCTCGATTTTTGGGCATCACATCTGAGTGCTATATGTCTAGAGTGCTCTATGTGTGTATATTTAGAAATAGAGTTTCTACTGTCATGTATTGAAATGTTACATCACAAATGTGGCGAGTGATTGCACCAAAGTAACATTAATGTATTGTTACTCTTTAGCCTAAATTTTACGAATAAAGATTTGAAAATTTCAGTGCTTATAACATTGTTTGTATAAAAAAATACGAACTTATAGTGCGCTCTTAACAACATTACGCTTAAGAATTAAGACTGTTGGCCAGAATTAGAACCTAGATTTTCATAATCACAGGCTTGAGCCTACTATTAAGAAATTAATGTAAATTATAAATGTTTAAATTCAAATTTTCAAATGCTGACCTGTTATAGTTAGGGCTTGGGATTAATCTCCAAACAATTTTTAAGAAACCAACATTTACCTGAAATTTCCAAACTTCTAGCTAAGAAAAAGTTGAAAATAAAATACTTTAACCAAAACTTCGTTAAATCTGATATTTCTAGACCACATTTTCAACTTTTTTTACAAAAGTCATAAAGTTGTTTGACTTACAGCCATAAAAATTTTAAATATTCGATCGACACCCACACCCGGGCGCTAATAACCCGCACACTTTGGGTCAAACTGATTTGTAATCAGTGATTACAAATCACGCAAAGAATTATGGGCCAAATTAGTTAAACTTTTCCTAACAGAAAGCTCGCAGTTATCGAATGCATATATTATAAGCATATCATTTTGTTGGTCAATAATCTAAAGATATCAAGCGAACTCAAGTTTTAGAACCATATGAACGCACTAAAGCAGTGATTCTCAACATTTTTTGGTTCGCGACTCATTTTTAAACAATCACAGGTTTTGGATTTCCGGACTAATTTATGTTACTGTTGAAGTGATTGACAATTCCTAACTAAGATCGGAAAGAATTAAGCATAAATGTTCGAAGTAGAAATGGAAAACAGCTCGAATGAGTTTTGCGGGAATGACTAATATTGAGTAACTGCTAACACTTATGGATCTCTAGTTCAATGTTGTAAGAAAATATGGCACTAAAAGTTTGTCGCAATGTTTTGTCATTTAATTTATTAGAATATATTCGTATTTATTAATAAATCATAATTATATTATATTAGCAAAATAATAATTTAAAATAAATTTATAGTTAATTCTAAATTAGAGAAATTTGAAAACATTTAACGTTGTTTTTTCGATTGGCGTTACTTTTTTCTTAGTTATTACCAGCACATCATTTCGATGCGAATTAGAATCTTATAATTCATATTTATATCTTCAAAGCTTTAAAATCTGTAATATATAAATAATGGAAATTTTATTAAAATTAACAGTAACTAAAACTAATAAAACTCATTCGTAATGAGTCATTACTAAGTTTATTACTAACTGTTAGATAAGACAATGCAACACAAGTTTTAAGTGACAAACTGTACCTTTGAGTCTATTCTTTGACAATTTTTAAGGTATTCAATAGCTTTGAGTTGAGTTTCATCTAATTTTATTGAACTAGAATAAAATTTTTCGATTTGATTATCACAAATATCGGAATGAGACGATTCTTTTGCTATACTTTTGACTGATTTGTCAGCATTTTTAAGACCAGAAATATCACATAATTGGCATTTAATTGAGTTTTCAGATAAATCTACACATTTTTCGTGGTATGAATGGCAACAATTAAAAACAATCACATTATCGCTCACACACAACGGCTTCGAGCATAACGCACAATACAAAGACCGATTAGAATTCGCTTTATTCGCATCCTTTCGAAGATTGGATAATTGCTGATGCAATTCATTTAATAACAAATTATTAGTTGTCTGCAAAAGAGTTTCTTGATAATTATAAGTGTCTAACATTCCCATCAATAGCTCTCTAATATCACAAAGTTTTCCGCTATTTTCGCCGTTATATAACGGATCGTTTATAATTCTTTGCAAAAGCGTCAATAAGTCGATGTGTCCTATCATACCATTTAACAAATTATCGGTCAATTCTTTCAAATTATTCGAATAATTCTCGTGAAATGGATGCGATTTGTCGATTGATTTAATTATTTGTTTAATTAATAACATCGACTCGAGTAATGTAAACCAAAGCGTTTCTCTGTCTTTCGATTCAACTATTTTATCCGAACATCTTTGGCAAAAATTGATCAAACTCACCAATTTTTCTTTGATAGTTAGTAAAAGTTCGCCAATATTTGATGAATTCATATTTTTAATAACTCCGTCAAAATCTTTGAATAATACTTGAAACGCTTCGTCATAATTACCGTTTTTTTCTAATAAATAAACAATCGCCTCATTTATTTTAGAATTTTTACACATCTATGAACGAGAATATATAAAGTTAAACAAGATTGTAATGGTCATAATATCTGACTTCGTATTCAAATTTTTATATAAATAGATTTTATTTTAAGTTAAGATTTTTTTATCGCTTTCTCACTACGTTCGCTCCTTATTTATTTTTTTTATAATTTTTAAGAATGGCATATTCCGTTTTATAATAATTTTCCTTATTAATATCGAAGAAAATCCCCTTATTATTAAAAAGGAAATTCTCTTTATTTGTATCGAGGAATATCCCGTTATTAGTAAAAAGAAAATTCTCTTTGTTAACACAGAGGAAAATCCTGTTATCAGTGTCTACACACATACAGACAAACAAACAGACAAACTCAAATCCATATATCTGACAATTTTCAATCGAAGTCAGATAAAAAACGCATTAAAAACAATTAAATATTAATGCGAATTTGCGTTTTTCTATACTTGCAAAACATTTTCCCAACGATAGTTGTCAAGAATTGCTAAAGTTTTGTGCACTAAATGTGGTTCCATTTCACACATTAACCCCAAAAACTTTTCTTGAAAATCAGTGTTATTTATAAGAGTTTGTTTTCGTTGATCTCTGATTGAAAGTGATTCAAAATTCACACTACTTGTAGATAAATCTTTTTTATGATGTTTGTGACTATTATTTAACAAAATTCCGTATAATAGCCTATATAACACTTCTGGATTATTTTCTAATGATTTGACTATGAATTCAAATTCTTTCTCGTTGTGTATATAATCTATAAGTAAATTAGCTGTTTTGTGATTATCTATTTCTGTCAGTTTGTCCACATTCTTAACAATATTATTAATGAAATTCGTTTTTTCGCGTTCATTTAAGTTCATCATAACACGGGTAATGTATGGAAATACTTGATGCTAATACAAAACAATATAATTTATTTTAACAAACCGTTAAATACTGAAAATACACTTACTTTTCTATATGGATCTTTCAAATAACAACACATATTTTCAGTCCATTTTTTATTTTTCAGATATATATACTCGCAAACACGATAACTAAGTTATGATAAAAAAAATCAATTATAAGCAAAATACAATTTAAAAAATTAAACTAATATCTAATTACAATTTAGCATTATCTGCGAGCG
>JAQIVF010002017.1:0-12114 GCA_034698365.1 Steganacarus magnus | reverse complement strand
TTCACTGCATGATCGCAACCAAATTTGTTATTCAATTTCAAAAAATGGTTATTGTAACTGTAGATCCGGTTATGAAATAGATGTTAGCAGTAAACTATGCGTTCAATTGCCCACAACTACGATAATGACGACAACAAATAAAATTCCTTATAGTAATTGCTATACAGCTTCGAACTGCGATATGAATCAAATTTGTATTAAATCGAAATGCGAATGCATTCCCGGAAACGTTTACTCTAAAAAGTGGGGATTTTGCGAACACAATCGATGCACTTACGATTACGAATGTCAAAAATACGATTCAAACAGGGAATGTGATTACGGTTTCTGTATTTGCAAGTCTGGATACACAGAAAACACTGCAACAAAATTTTGCAATTTAACACTTGACTTGCATCTATCCTATGGTTCCGATTCTCTTTGGTGGATTGCGATACCTATTGTATTGATACCAGCATTGATAATAATAGCGTTCTTTGTTCGACGAAAGTCTGTGGCCGCGCAACGATTGAGACAAGTAAATGGTGTTCAAAACGATGCAGTATTGTCTGAACCCGTAGCGTCTGTTTCTACCGCTACTGATGCACCTGATAATACAGTGATAGATGAAAAATTTACATTTTACGATCCACCGCCTCCTTATTCCAAAAACTATATTTAAGAAAAAAATGTTACGCATTCAATTTTTGTTTCTTAAAATACACTTATTTTTTATAAAGTTTATATTTCGATATATGTGTTGGGAAATGTGTTTGTATTTAACAATGTACTATAATTTACTTATATTAACTGAACAAATGATAATGTATACTTGTTTGAATTATAAAATTATGTAAAGTCTTGAGTCCCTGTCCTCCCTGTCCAAGTTTTATTCTAAAGGATTCTTGCCTGAGTCCTAGAAAAAATTTTATTTTCCTATCCTTATACGACAATAATCCAGCATTTGTTTTCCTTAAGCAGATAAAGAATCGGGATCTGTTTATCAATAAACATAGTTACTAACGTTAATCTACTTTTCTAAGGCACTCTGATAAACTTGATTTTTGTATTGTGAAGTTCAATAAATAAAAATGTTTATCATAATAGACAGGCACTTAGCAATGTTATTGCGTTAATGATAAGCTATGTTATTTTTAATTAAGCGTATTATTTTATTATGCGTACAGTATGCCAATGCAATTTTTTTAATCACATTTATTTAAGAGTTATTCTTAAAACCCACGCCCATTTAAGAATTGTTTCGGGACTAAGAGTTGGTAACGAAACCACTGTTCCTTCATTATTTGACTCTGAAAATTTTAGATACTCATTATGGCCGACAAGCTGTATGCTTTTAACAGTTCTCGTCTCAACGGATCCCAACGCCGCTTCATATTGTATGGGCCAATCAAGAACTATCGCATAAACATTTTCTGCTCCTTTCGTGTACCTGTATGTTTAAATAACGAACCAATAATTAATATTTTAAATTTAATTAAGTATATAAAATTATTGACGCAACCAAACATTTTCAGTGAGAGTATCGTTTTGGTGAATCCATGGTTTGCTCGCATATATAGCTTCTCCATTGACTGACAGCCAATGTCCCAATTCTCTTAATCTCTCCTCAAATATCGGTATTATCCTTCCATCATGTGTTGGTCCGACGTTTATTAGAATATTTCCATTGCAACTAAATGTCAAAATAGGGTAATAAATCGAGTAATTTTATTTTCAATCAAAATATTGAGCGTTAGTTAAACACCTTATTGTTTCAACGACAGTCGTAATCAATTCATCGGTAGTCAAAAATTCATTGAGATTTGCATCACGCCTGTAACCCCACGAACGTTTATCAATAGTCATCGCTTGTTCCCATTTGTGTGTTTGCAACACTTTCGGATTATACCGATCCTGACAACTATAATAACCGCCGTGTGTGCACATCGTTTCGTTTCCCCACCGATCGTTAGCTACTATTTTGTCCTTAACTGGACTGAATTAGATTTTAAATGCTACTAATTATTATTGTTTTTACTAAATTTGCATTTCGGATACCTTTCATTGTAAAGCCACGCTAAAAACTGTGTGGCTTTCCAGTAATCGCTGGGTGCCTCCCATTCCCCGTCCGAGAACAACAGCTCTGGTTTGTACGATTCAATCAGTTCTTTCATTTCGGGAATGATTTTTTGCTAATGTTTCAAATCATATTTTTCATTAATAAATTTATATTTTTCAAGAAATTTTACAAAATCTGCTTTTTAATAAAATTAATGAAAGAATGGATTGAATGCACACTCACGTCAACAAATTGCTGTGTTTTCCATTCGTTTCGCATGTCTTGCTTATATAACGGATGATTCCATTCGAGTAATGAGTGATAAACTCCGAACCGAAGTCCAGCACTGCGCACAGCATCTGCCAGTTCTCCTGTTGTTAAATTCAATTTGTCATAAAGTTTGTAAATATACGTTGTGTTAGTACCTAATAAATCTCTTTTAGGTCCGACATCCATCACATTCCAATTCCAAGAGTACTTCGAAGGCCACAGAGTGTATCCTTCGTGATGTTTGCTCGTAAGCACTATATATTTCGCACCCGAAGCGCTACACAAACAACAATTAATTTATGAAATTAGAAGAGCATTATGTTTTTACTAAATATAAATAAACTTTACTACATTTGAAGAACAAATAAAGGAAAATCGAGAACGATTCAAATAGTACAGAAATTAAGGCTACCTTAGTTCTGAACTGGTTGTTGTGGTCAAATTTAACTACTTTGGAGAAAAGTCCAATTCTCTAATAAAAACAGTTTTTAACAAATTCCGCACATATATATATTTTTTATTATTTACTAGTTTTATATTAGTTTGAATAATTATTATCTGTAATTCACGTACAGATATATAAGCTATTACTATTATATGTTTAAGACAGTTTTTAAAAGATTTTTATTAATACAAGAATTCAAATTTTTGGTCCTGTTTTAACTATTATAACCAGAGATCGGATTATTAGGGTCAACCCTAATTTACCCTAATTTGCCCTAATTTAGGTCTGGAGCCCAAATTTAGCCCTAAATGGCCCTAATCATAAGACTTAGATCAATATTTTTAATTAAACTGCTAGAAAAATTGAAAGTATATTTTATTTGAGAGTAAATTTGCGTTTTTAAATCAAATTGTTTATATTTAATACTAAAATTTTTTATATTCAATTAAAATCAACAAATTGTCGTTCAAATTCGTTGAGTTTTGAAAGGGGGCGTTCCTTAGGTTGAACACGAGAAAAATTCAAATGAAAAATTAAGTTTTTAATGGTCCCAAGTTAAATAAATTGTAGTTTTATTTCGATACGTTTTAGTTAGTAATGCATAATTTTTGACCCTAATTATGACCCTAATTTGATATTTTTTTGACGCTATTATCCTATCCTATATTTGAAAATTTTGACCCTAATTATCCGATCTCTGATTATAACATGAGCTTTATTATTGACTATTTAAAGATCTAAGGCTATTGTTCAATCTGTCTACAGATAAAGAATTTAATCATAACTTAATTAAATAAACAAAATTAATTTAGAATAGTAAAAATTACTTAAATATTTCCGCCCAATGAATCGGATCATAAAACTCTGCAGTAAACTGCGGTGCAAACTCTTGATACGTGAAATTCGGTTTAAAATTGCGGTGCATAAAGTCCTCGTATCCAGTTTTATTAAGTTTCCATCGCGACCTTTATATTATTGGATAAATGTAAACAATTTTTGCATATTTAATGAACAAATAAATACAAACCAGAACCACTCGGAGCCGAATGAGGGCACAGAGTATATGCCCCAATGCAAGAATATTCCGATTTTTGACTCATCGAACCATTGTGGCAGCGGTCGCGTCTCTAATGAAGCCCAGTTCGACTCATATGTGGTTACGCCGAAAACAATTGTTATTTGTAACGCAGAAAGCAGTATAAATAATGTTGTTAACATTGGTGTTCTTGACCTGTGGAAAGAAAATGATTAATTTCATGAATTTCTCGAAATAAACTTTCGGGCTTAAATTTTCTTTTATAAGAGTAATAAATGAAAAATTTTATTACGTATTTAAATATTTTTCTTTTTAAATTAAAAATCTTCTTTTGAATATTATGTACTGAATCTTATACCCACGCGATCAATAAAACGTATCGAAAAGTTTTAAAACTTGTAATTTAAAATAATGTTCTACAGCTATAATAAACCCAATCTAACCACCGATCCGGTAACTTACCTTAACTTAACCTTAAGTTAAAGAATTTCTATAATTGTTTCACAATTAACAGCGAAATTTAACAATTATTGTAAGTCTTTAGTGCAGAACATGAATTTGAAAATTATTTATTTAATAAAATAGGTTAACATTCCAACAGAATTTTTTATATATCATTATTATCTTTTTTGTTGTTGTTGTAGAACACCTGTTGGACTTCTAAAAATTATGATATAAGATACATGTAAGATAATGTAATACTACATCATTATTTTATTATTAAATATATAATGACCTTTCATGAGTTATCGGCAGTTAATAAAAATCAACTCAATAAGCTATGGCTTGAAAAATCGGCACACATTAAAATGAAATTAGTCAAATGAAAATTACTTGTATAGAAAATTAATAAAATTCGAGAAAAATATATATAAATTAAGTAAAAATCAATCATTATATTAAAATTGAGAAATATTTTATTATTATTTGCTTAAAATCGAAACACATTAGTATTATTATCATATTCATAATATTCATCATCATTATTATTATTATCATTATCACAATCAGCATGTGGTGGAGTGGGAGAAGTAGACGCTTCCTCCGTAATAACCTCTGACAATCGTTCACTCTTACTGCTATCGTAAAAGATTACGGTGCGGTTATTGATGGTTTTTCGCGTCTTACAAAAACAATAAATAGACGATACCAGTATCGCGATCGGCACCAGCATTAGAATCCATAAATAGTGAAACCAAAAACTTTCCTCTTCCTCAATCAATTTGTCAGCTAAATCGTCGTGATGCTCGCACTGCAGTAACGGATGACTCCACACGTAACCGCTGTCGCACTTGCATTCGCCGAACTCAACGGTGGTGTCGTGTGTGTCGCAAAATTGGTTGTCGTACGCGCAGTCACTTTTGTGCTTGCATTGCCTGTTATGCAGTGGCACACATCTCTTATGGTTCACATTCTCGTCGAAGTTGTCAATACACGCGCATTTATCTTTTATTTTTTTGCAATTTAATTAGAATAATGATAATAATAAATGTGTGTACACTTTTTTTTGTATTGTTTTTTAAAATAGTAGATAAAACACATACCATAGATGTTGCATATTTTATTTGGGTCTATAGTTTGACACTCCAGGTCGTGTTTGCAGGTCTCGTTATGTAATAATCCATTAGCGAATTCGTAAATAATGAACAAAATTAAAATAGTGATTATGAAACTCATTTTATATTCTAACAAAAATATTTGCTCATAGAAAAAATTTTAAAACAAAATGAGTCGAAACAAAATTACTGAACAAAATATATTATTTAAATAAGTGTATCATTAAAAAATAAGACTATTCAATTTATGCCAGAAAATTGGATTTCAGTAATGCAGTGTTAAAATTAAAATTTCTTTTTTAAAGATTTAAAATTTTTTCAAATACAATGTTTTTAAAATTAAAAATTAATACCGCAATAAAAAGATTTACTTTAATTGAAAGTCGCATTAAAAATGATGCATGGATTTGTGATGTATTATAGTTCACGCTTAGATCCTTAAAGTAAATTTTTGTATCACCTTATATTTTTTGTTATTCATAAATCTCCTTAACATTTTTCAGTAGAAACGTATTGAAATCATTTGTTCAGAAACCGGATTGTTAGGGTTACATAAGTTATTTCGAAATTTATTTTTCCATTGTTTCTTTCTGATTTAAGAGACTATTTATTATAAAAGATTGTGAACTTTATATGTTTCAATAAAACAAACTTTCATTCAAATTGAATTCGTGTTCATAGCTTTTCATTAAATTTTTGTTTAAATTGGGTAAAAATTAATTTTGTGACCATTATATCAATATTTTTAGATTTTTTGTGTGCCAATAATATCAGATTAATTAAATTGGAAAATGTTTTTGTTTTCTGTTGTAAATCCTCTAAATACACTTATCCGAATAATCCTCTCTCTGCAAATTCTAGTAGTATGAGGAATGTTATTAATCGGAAAAAGTTATGCGTTTAAGTGTAACTGATGAAACAAAAAATTCACGTGTATCTACAAGTTTATCGAAATTGTTTAAATAAAACTCACCATTCGATTACAGTGAACTTTACTTATGATATAATAGGTCCCAATCAATATTATTTACAGATTAAAGCTATGTTTATATTGTATACATCCGTTAGAGTGTTTGAATTAAATGTTTTATAAACAAAATAGAAAATATCTACTAATTCAAGAGCTAATAAAAGATATTAACGCGATTTAGTAAAATAAACATGTTGTGACAATAAGGTATGAATAACAAAGTTATTCTTAGAAATCATCAAACAATTTATTAAATCCAAACAATAGTAATACAAGGGGGAGTTAACCCCTCCCCGCTATGAAATCCTAATCCGAAAATGATTCCACTAAAGAAAAATCGAGATTTAGAAAATTGTTGTTCAAAACATTTGAGTTTTTGAATTTTTTAGGTGAAAATGAGAAAAAATTGTCGCTTAAATCCGATAGGTTTTGACCCCAGAATTTTGAGAGAAACTATATCTGACTCCCATCTAGAAGTCTAGACCTTATGTAATATATAAATAAAAATTCATATTTTTGAGAGATTTTTTTTTGTGAAATAAATGTTTTAAAAAGTGAATTTAAAATTAACAGAAATCAGTGTGTATACAAATTGTCACAATCATTTAATTCACAAGTAAGTACAGTATTATCAAAATATTTATAAAACTGTTCAGGCTATAAAGCTGCCCATTTAATTTAGAATTTAAGTAAGAATAAATTGAAAAATTATTTTTAAAAAATTTATATACTTTATACTGTATTGTATAAACATTGAAACTTCTAAAAAACTTTAAAAACGCCATTAATGCGATATTAATAGATAGTTATGAATATTTATTAACGTTTTACTGTAACAGTGTAAGCCATCCAACATTGTTTAAATTAATGGCAAGTTTAAATTTAAACAAAACTTTTATTATTCCAAAACATTCCACAACCATGAAAAAAATTGAAAATTATTTTCGAGCTCTCGGGTGTGGATGTGTGTGTGTGGTTTGGATCATTTTCAAAAATAAGTTCAGAAAATTCACAAAAGAAAGTCTTAAAGGGAATTTTAATAAATATTTAATGCAGTAATATTTCACAGTTTATTTAGCAACGAAGATTCTAGCTATTTAAATGTTTTCCATATCGATTAAAAATTATCACTTTGCATATTCTAGTTGTTTTCCGATATCCGTTAATGTGGTTTCATTTAAAAGTAAGAGGCGCTAAAAGTTTTGTGCTGCATTTTGACTCCAGTGAATCACTCGTATTCACTCGTCAGGCTTTAGAGCGGATTAGAAACACTAAAAAAACATTTTTGTTTAGTGATGAGCTATTGTGCTCACTAATTACGTAATTTTTTTTATCTTTCCATTCCCACGATAATATTCATTAGAGACTAAAACAATTAACAATTGGTATTGAATTTATATTATAATTTCTGATAGAAAAAAAATATAAAAAAATTTTATTCAGCAAATAAAAAAATTTGATAATTTTTAAATTTAAAAAACATACCTAACATTGTAAATATTAAATAACAGTATTGCTAATATTTATACATTAAATATTTGCTACAATTACTGTAAGCACCAAAAAATTTATTATAAAAATTTCATTTTTCTGAAAATTTGTTCAGATAATGGATAATTTATAATAAAAAAAAGGTTAATTTAAAAACGGTTTATTAATTACAATAAAAAATATATAATTATATGAAAAATTAATAAATCCAGTCGTGTGTACACCAGTGTGTATGTGTGCTGCATTTACTGTATGGTAAGTTTAGTCGGTTTTTCGTTCATAACGTGATTAGTGTTCAGAAATAATATCGAATTGTTTGGTGCTTGCGTTCGCTGCCATCGTTTACAAAACTTAAATACACAGTAGAAAGTGATGCATGGAATGATGAAAAACGTCAAGAGCCACACTCTTCCCGCTACCGATGAGGTGTTGAGCGTGAACGTGGTGTACGACAAGTAACACACGCCGTTCGACACGTCTTCGTAGTGATCACCGCTGCACACACATAATCCTGTTGTTTTGCGTGTCATACAAAAAAAATTAATACAATTTAAATTAATCAATTTCAATAAAATGATTACACGGAAAAATAAGAAAAAGAGATTAAGAGTCCAAACCTGAGTCGCACAACCGATGTCGATCGCCATTCAGCCAACAGTCGGCATTAATAGTACAAGAATAAAATTCGCAACTGTTTGACGTCGAGTTCCACTTATAATTGGGCTCACACTTACACGTATAATCGGCACAAACTTGATTATCCAGTTTACAGTGGTCAGTGTAGAGACACCATTGCTTGCACTGTTTGTCGTGCTGCTGCTCTTTGTATCCGGTCTTGCAATTACAGCTCTTGAATCCGAAATATCCGAAACACACGCGGTTCGCGTCTCCACCGCTTTGACAGTCTTCGTCTGTCTCGCAGTGGCCATATTCGCACTTATTTCGCACCGAATTCCAGCGATAGTTCGGTTTGCATCGGCACCGATCCTCCACGCATACCGTATTTGCGTAGAAGTGTGAACAGTTTTTGTTGATCACGCATCGGATGTTATTGAAGTGAACGCCGTGTGAGGTTGTATGCGGAATAGTATTATTGTTGTCGCTAATTGTTTCGTTGGCCGCGATATAATTAATTACTGCCGCTATTAAAAGTGTTTCGAACAATAGAAACGCCATTTCCATCACAAAGTGACAAATAAATTTCGTTTTTTTTCCGTCTGATTAAATCATATTGACGTAAGTATTGATGTTACACTTGAACTTACTTATACTCAGTTTTTTTATAAATATTTTTTTCGGATACGATCTCTTTTCGAGTGCTACTTAACTGTCATAGAGAGCCAAAAAGCACACACAGATATAAAATAAACAGTATATTTGATAAACTAACAGTACATACTGTAGAATCGCGATAACAACTTAAAACCGTTTATGTTTTTTTCTTTCTTTCTCGTGTAACTTAGCTTTCAAACTATTTTTTTCTTTTGCGATAACTGGCAAACACTAGGCATAAAAAATTGTGTGTGTAATTTAAGAGTTTATTGCTTTTTAAAATATAGTTCTTTGTTTAGAAAGCTTTTTAAAAAAATTACTTTTCTAGTCAATACACACACAAAACGACAAATTTTAAATTCTGTAAATAATTTCACGCATTTTAAATTTTCGTTAATGTCGTTATCGTTTTTTATCACAATACACGATCACTATTTTTAAAAAAATTGCTGAGTTTTTTTGCCGTATAATGCAATAATATTAGTAGAGGTAATGAAAGGTATTTCAATAACAATTCGCTAAATTAACTGACGCATGAGAGAGTGAGTGAGTGATTATTTCCTTTAATAAAATGTGTGTTTGTATTTTTTATTTGCTAGTTTTTTTTAATTATTTATTTAGTTATGCGTTACAATAAAAAAAATTTGTACAGATTATAAAGACATAAAACATGAAAATAAAAGTGATAAATGCGGTGTCACTGCGTTTCAATTATTAATATTGGGCATTATTTGATATATTTGAGATATATTACAAATTAAGTTATTCTGATTTTCAGTCGACGTTTTATAGTAATATAAGGTCACATTATTTTATGCGCAAAAGTTTAGGCTTCGAATTTTTTTTATGTGTAGTATAAATCTGAGTGTTTTGGACTTTTCACAGCAGTTTAATTTTTGAACTTAACTGAATATCCACATTATTAATTAATTTTTAATTTATTATTTGTCATTACATCATTGGTGCATAATTAAAAGTTTGTAAAACTCACTTATTATTAAAATATTAGCGCACATTTAGAAATGCTTTAATATATTTTAAAGTTGTCGACGGTTTGACAGATGACAAACAGAACCGAAGAACCGCTAAAATTCTTTGAAAAAATTTTTAGAAGAAAAATATAAAACTTTATAACGTATTACTTCGCATAACTCGCGATCGCGAGTAAGGAAAATAAGGCAACTAAAAATATCGGGTCTTACTCGAGTTATAAATTTTCTTTAAAATATGACAATTTTTACATGATTTATGGTAATTATCGGGTTAAATCGACATTAAAATTTTGTCAAACCGAAACCGCTCAATTGACAAAGATGTCGGTTTGAACAACGGTTAAACCCAAATTACGCAACTTTAATATTATTTGAAAATAAATAATACGTGTATTTGGTTACAGAATTTATGTAATTTATTATTTCTAAATCCAAACTCTTTTAAAATCGATTTTGTTTTACAAAAGTTAAAATTATCACTTTTAAAATTATTTTTAAAAATATTATAGAAAAATATTATAGTAAGAATAGTATCAAATTTTTGTCAAAAAATGATTATAATAGTCAAAGTACACAAAAATAATTAAATTTTGCCATTGATAATCATAATTATAAAAATACAATATTTGGTTTAGCTTTGAAACAACAGCTTTAGTTTAGAACGGTATCTCTTTGGCGCACAGCACCTCGTAGTGGCTGATGGGTATCTCGCGGCCATCGAACGAGATATAGAGCACACGATGCGAACGATGCACTTTGCCGATCACGTTCGAGCCCTGATAGTTAGCGCGTCCGATGTATAGCGTCTCGCCGTTCGCTTGTCTGCCGCCCTGAAGCGCACCCAACGGTATCTCGCCGTTTGACGCGTGGATCCAAACTAATTCGCAACCAAACGGATTCGTCAATACCTGATAACTTTGATGCGGTATTTCTCTGCCATTGTACGCGATATAACAGCAGTGATGACTGGGCACTACTTTGCCAGGAACGAGATCAGAGCCTTCCACCGCTCGCCCAACGTATATCGGTTCGCCGTTCAAGTCGTTTCCGCCCACCACTGCCTGGTGGTACGGCACTTGTCCGCCATATGACGTGTGCCACTGACCCACTGATCTGTACACCGTTGCTATGCGTTATATAACAGTCAAATACGGTTAATACTGTAATACTGCTAAACTAGAAATATTAAATATCACTTACAATTAAAATACTGTGCCATTTATTGTGAACAACGTCTTACACGTTGAAATATAATATATCTTAATTCAATGAAATTTTAATGTTATTATCTAAATAACTAATAATAATAATGTATATAACTTTTAGTGACTCAATAGATTTTGCACTTAAAACGCCTTATTATTAACGAACAATGGAAGTGAAATTAATATCATATTATTATTATTATAAGATACGAGAGTGTGGTTACTATTACAACAAGTAATGCTTACATTTCCTTATCGTTATTTTTTAGGCGTTTATCTCACGACTGTGTGTATGTATCTCTTTATTAAGCAAATCGTAGTTTTTATCTAAAGAACAAAAAAATTTTATGAAAACGTTTTTGTTTATTCTTCTTGATATAAATATACGTTTTTAATACACTTTAGTATAATTTGATGATGAATTGCATTACGTTTTGCGTTCGTTAGTCATCAGTGCAATGTAACTTAAAACCGAATAATTAACACATGTCTTGAAATAATGAACACATGCTGTTAGAGCTCGAGTCGTGTTTGGTTTGAACAATCGCGAGACTTTAAATATCATTAATTCACAACCAGTTAATAACAACTATGTTATAATAAGAGACCTTAAAATTTTAGGATAAAAATATAAGCCGACTGTCAGCCAGCACTCGAAATGGCGCCACAAAAGAGAGCACTTTATTAATTAAGCACACGTTTCATATCATAAACCATTATTTTTATTAAAGCTGTTCATGGTTTGATTTTTTGCAAACCAAACCAAACCATTACTTAAAAATTTTAACCAAACCACCCCAAACCGCAAATTCTATACTGCGAACCAATCCGAACCAAAC
>JAQIVF010002016.1:0-12116 GCA_034698365.1 Steganacarus magnus | reverse complement strand
CTTTTTTCAGCCCGAGCCCGGCCCGACCCGCCGAAAACCATCGGGGGCCCGCGGGGGCCCGACAAATCGGGGGCCCGTTCTATAGTCTAATACTGTACAAGGGTGTCGTTTTTCTCATATGACGCCTGAATTAGCAGCACAAACAAGAAGAGAACAAATGTTGAGTATATTTGATCGCGAATTGAATCAATCCCGTCAACAGACAAATGCTAACGAGACATCTACACCAACATCGAATACTAATAATCGCAATTTAAACGCACGAGTGGGTTCGCCGACGGTCGAAAACCCGCAGCGCGACTAAATCCGTCAACAAATACAAATGTAGTGGAGATATTTACATCACCTTTATTCGCTAATATTACTTCTTCAAATCAAGTCTCTACATTAAATGAACAAACGAGAGAACAATTAAGGAAAGACTTTAAAATCAAGAGTCGTTTCCCAGGCATTAAAGCCAAAATTGTAGTGACTATTAATGGTTACATATATGACGCGCTGGTCGATAATTGCAGCGACCATTCAATAATCAGCAGAAAGTTAATCGAAGATTTAGCAATCAAGACCACACCTTTCGATCTACAGTTTCAAGGTGTAGGAGAAGCATTTGATGCTATAAGCACATGTTGGGGCGATTTCGAAGTGAATGGAATGCCGAAAACAGCTCTATTTAATGTAAGTCAACATTTAGATTTGCCTTTAATACTTGGTTGCAGTTTTGGCTCAGTGTGCGATTTAATTTATGAGTTTACGACTCAACGATTGTCAATGCGCAACGCTTCCACTAATCAAATAAATCATTTAAGTCGATATGAGCCTAGTTTTAATCTCATATTTGAAACTGATGAGAGTAAACATAAAACAATAGTAACAGAAGTGAATACAAATGCTCATACAAACAATTCATACTTTACTGAAGTATATATGTGTAATTCAAAACCAAAATTCAATTATACATTAATTGATCCGACAATTAAAGACAATAGTGTCAATAAAGAGACATTTATAAAGCAATTTGATTTAAATCAAATAACACCACTTCAAGAGAAACAAGTTCATGATTTATTATAGACTCATAAAGAAGCGTTCGGTAAAAACTCTTATGATATTGGCAAATGTAATATATTTAAAGTAAAAGTCGAAACAAAACCGATGCCAATATATCATAAATTCAGACCATATATTTATGGAAGAGAAGATCGCGAATACCTTAATAAGTTTATTGATATATTATTACGTATTGGAATTGTCCGTAATGCAGAGAATTCCAATTTCGCAGCGCCAGTAATATTAGTTAAAAAAGAAGGAAGAGACTTACGTATGGTAATTGATTTTCGTTGGATAAATCAATACCTTAAGAACATTGAATGGCCATTAACACTAGTCAAAAGTGTTTTTGAATACATAGCATTGGGAGATATGTGGTCAGCATGCGATTTAATTAAAGCCATTTATAGTATGGAACTAGAGGAAGAGTCGAAGCAGTACTCAAGATTTCAAACTCAAGACAGATGCTGCGAGTTTAACTTTGTACCGATGGGATGGTTTTTATCACCATTCTTGTGTCAAAAGTACACTGACATCATATATCAACCAATTCGATTGAAAAACGAAATATCATACGCTAATGATTGTTACATCTTTTCAAAAGGCGGGTTTTCAGAACACTTTAAAGTAGTCAAAGAGTTTCTGGAAATTACAATAAAAGAAAAAGCCAAACTATCACCGAAAACTTGTCAATTCTTCAGAACTGAAATCAAAATATTTGGTTTTAATATATCTTCAAACGGAATCAGAATTGATTCGAAACGAATTAAAGAGATAACAGCGATACCAGAACCGAAGAATGTTAAGCATGTTCGAGTATTATTAGGTCTCTTTAATTTCGTTAGAGATCACTTACCAATCACAGATACATTTACACCGATTTTGGCATTACTAAAGAAAGGAGCGAAATTCGAATGGACTGAAGAGTGCAAAGAAGCGTTGAAAACAATGAAAGAACATTTAGTCAAAGCACCGAATCTTCAGTTTCCAGACGATAGATTGCCAAAACTTATTCAAACTGATGCAAGTAATTATGCCGTTGTAGGTTTGTTAGCCCAACGATATGAAGACAACTCAATTAGTATAATATCGTACTTTTACAAACAATTATCGCCGAGTCAAAGAAAATGGAGTACGATTGAAAGAGAACTTTACGCCATTAAAATAGCTTTAAAACAATTCAGGAAAGAATTAATTGCGAACGAATTCGAGATCTTTACATATCATAAACCTCTTCAAGCATTAAATCGATTGAAGACAATGACTAATCATCGCTTAAACCGTTGGTCAAGTGATTTCAGCCAATTTAAATTCACTTTAAAGTATATAGAAGGCAAAAATAATGGTATAGCGGATGCCTTAAGTAAATTCAATCAACACAATTGATAAGTTGCATGAAGAATCAGTCGATAGTGACTTCATAGTAGAAGTGTTAGACAATGACCGACAAAAACGTGAATCTGATGACTATTTCCGATATAATTGTCTAACATGCGCGACAGATAATAATGAACAATATTATGTCAACTTTAAAGCAAAGTTTACTGAATCAGATGCAGTGGATTGTTTAATGATTAACACTACAACAGATTATGAAGAAACGGATATTGTAAGAATACAAAGAGACGATAACTATTGTCAATTAATCAAAACGAAATTATTATCGCGAGAAAGATCAAAAACTAATCGCCAATTTAAACTAATCAATGATGTTTTATATCACGTACGAAGATATAAGCATAAAGAATATCCAGATTTTCAACTAGTTATACAACTAATATTAATGAATAAAATACTAGTCAAATATCACGAAGATAGTGGTCATCTGGGATACAAGAAAACAGAAGAATTAATTACTCACAAATATTGGATTAAGAACATTCGACAAAAAGTACGAGCGCATGTTAACCTGTGTTTAATATGCCAGAAATCGAAAAACGTACATAGATTACCGTATGGTACAGCGAATGTAATTAAAGTACCAGAACTTCCAATGGAAACAATTAATATCGATGTAATTGGTCCATTTAAAGTGTCTAATAAGAACAACAAGTATATTATTACTGCAACTGATAGACTAACCCGTTGGTTAATGGCGATGGCAATACCAAATCAAAAAGTTGAATCAGTTATAGAGTTTGTTGAATACATATCGAATAGATTCAACACTCCGAGTCAAATAATAACTGATCGTCATCAGTCATTTATTGGCAATAAGTTTCAAGATTATTGCAAGAAAAAAGCGATTAAACACTTTGCCACCTCTTGCCACTTCTGGAGATGGTTTATCAGAAGTCAGCAATTATAAACTTACAAAGACAATGAGATGTTACACAAATGAAAACGATAAAGATTGGGACAATTATATTGACTTCTGTGTACGAGTAATAAATCAAGCGACTAATCAAACAACAGGTTATTCACCGTTTTTCCTGTTGTATGGATATTTACCATCAAATGCTTTCGATAAGCAATTAGGCTATTGTCAATTCACTTATGAAATAGCAGAAGCGAGCGCTGCTATTAACTTAAATGCAGCACGATGTGAAGCAAAAAATGCTATTCTGAAATCGGAATTAGAATGGCAAGCAAAAAAAGAGTTGAGAGTTCGATCTCCAAACTTCAAACGTGGTGATCTTGTATGGATCAAAGACAAAACCTTACTATTATCGACACCAAAGAAATTGCGTTCACCACAAGACAGCCCTTTTATTATCATAAATGAAGTTGCACGTGGTGTGTATAAAGTCATATGCTGTGCAAATTCAAAAGTTAGAACAGTTAATTCGAGACTTATAACTGACTATAATGGTGAAAAGCCGCGTCGTTATTATAGGCTTTTAAAGAAGTTAGAAAGAGGCGATTTTGACGCTTCAGCCTCAAATATCGAAGAAGATAACGAAGTATGGGATGTGAATGACTATATTAGATGGAAACATCAAAGCGAAATACATATTGAATGTGTTCACACCCAAGATAACGAAAACGAGCAAACCTTTGATGAAAGTGAAAACGAAGAGCAAACATTTGACGATGAAAGTCAACGAACTAGAATATACGACTCAAAACAAAACCTGCTATCGCCTGAGGCAGAGTTACCTGACGCATATTACGAGTTTGATGCGCAACAAGAAAACGAAAATACAAATAGAGAAGCGTCAACTCAAAGTCAAGAAATATTATTTGATTCAAACGAAATGCAAAGTCGAGAACATTTTAATGTTCAAATAAATGAATCACAAACAAATACTGATTCAGTTGGTCCGCAAAGAGATGAGTCACCTACAAATTCGTCAACTGAAGTTTACAAACCAAGGAGGTCTACGAGAATTCGGAAAACTCGATTCAAATTATAAGTTTATAAAAACAACATAAACAAAATACACACTGTTTATTTTATTCAATATTAATCCTTTTTCTATTCAACTTCAAACTAATCTATTTTATTTAACCCCTCTAATTAATTGTTTTTCTTATTAAGTTTATAAAGTTTAAAGATATTTAAATATCCCTTATATGAATTAGTTTCATGTAGTTTATAGATAAAAACTTGATTCTAAATGACGAAATGAATTCTATATTGTTAAGTAAATATAAAACACATTTTCAGTTCTTTTACATTATTTTTTCATGTTTTCGTATATAATAATTATTCAAATACAAGCTTTTATGAAGTTTAAAGAGCTATAAAGAGTTATGCCTTTAAGCGTAACATTTGTAGGGAGTAGCTAACTCTGCAGGTTACGTAAAAACTGCCATAAACAACCTTAGCCTTGACTTTTGAATAGACTTACACAGTAGCCTAGTAATGTTTTTTATAAGATGCAGTTAGCTTTCGCCTAAGGCAATTTGCTCGAGTGAAGCAATATAAACATTCCGATTTTATAAGAAATATATAAAAGCTAAACATGTGCTTATATTACACAAACATACATTAAATCACTTAAACAATATGTAGTTTATTTGAGAAGAAGTGTCTGACTTCTAATAGTAAAGATTAACTATGCAGACACTCTGGCTACACAACTTAAACCAAACAATAGTTTTCTCACATAAATCATAATTCGTATATAAACATTAAAGGATTGAATGAAAGTTCAAAACCCTTAAAATCATATCCCTGTCTGGTCAGAAGACCAATAAGACAGAAGACCACTAAAATACACACTTCTAATACAGTTAAACCCATACATTACATTTATAATATATGCATTAATAAAACAGTTTTCAAAGAGTTAACAATATAGAGTTTTGGTTGTTATAAGAGAATCATATAACGCAAACAACCAGTTATTACATACAGTGAAAGTAATATTCTTCACTGACAGATCAGTTCAAAATCAAGTTACATTTATTACAATTATAACTGAATTTAAATCAGTTATCTCATTAATTTATTAATGTTACAACATTTTTAGTACCGTGATTTAAGTGTATTTCACAGTTTTCGTTAACGTATCAAATTCAAATTCCTATTCGAAATCACGTACGTCACACTTGAGTTCGAACGTAATAAGAAAGTGTTAGTGAAGCCGCCATCTCAACACTTCACTACATAAAGCAATCGAAGTGAGATTGTATTCGATTTACTTTCTTAACAG
The DNA here is from genome assembly GCA_034698365.1 of Steganacarus magnus. Taxonomy (NCBI): domain Eukaryota; kingdom Metazoa; phylum Arthropoda; class Arachnida; order Sarcoptiformes; family Steganacaridae; genus Steganacarus; species Steganacarus magnus. The sequence goes on along the minus strand of JAQIVF010002016.1, from coordinate 6,468 downwards.
TAATTGTAATATCAGCGAATTAATTGAATTATTATTGTCATCAAAATGAGTGGCAATGAATTATCAATAATAGAAGACTCAAATGTCAAACTCAGTGCCAGTGAATACTTAAAACAAAATGAACTGGTAGTTAGACCAAAACGACAGCTGCCAACAACAATGCAAATGCTATATTATTTGCCGATACCTGATAATGTTGTCAATCATCCACAACTCGAGTTATCAGTTGTTAAACTGATAGAACCGCCAACTGAAACATTTGCAAAATTTGAAGAATGTCGTCTGTATTATATTGACAACAGACGAAAACTAAGTGACACAATCACTACTTGGTGGCCATTTGACGACTTCTTACGTGCGGAAATGAAAGACTGGAACAAAATCGAAGCAAAATATTATCCTTAAGAAGTCAAACGAGTCACTAATACGTCAAAACCAACGCCAAAAGTGGTAAGAGTTTATGATTTGTTGTCTCAAGAAGACGTATTAATACAATCACCGAAAAAAGACGTTCAAAAATCATTGAACGCAAAACGTGTAAAGACAACGAAGCCTTCAGAGACTGTCACGCGTTTACCAATTGATTTGTCGAATTAAACCCCAAAAACAACAACTTTTGAACGAGTTTACGACACCGAAACGAGTTCTGACAGTATGTCAGAACAATCATAACAAGAAATGGCGCGCAAAGCAGTCAACGATTACGTTGAAGCCATGGATTGTGATGACAGTGTTGGTACTGAAATGTTATCACAGTTAAATGTGAACAGCGAATGTGAAGTTAACGACATCAACAACAACAACGATTTCGTGTTATATCGTCCGTGGGAGGCGTCGCCTAAAGAACGATTAATCAATAAAGTCATTCACGCGATAAAAAATGAAAATAAGACAGCGACTTCCATACCTTTAGGACCTGTTTGTTACAGTAAAGAGTTTATCAACGAGTTTTACGCCGAAATCGAAAGCAACGAATTAATCAATGCATTGGTTGACGTTCTGTTGATTAATATGCGAAATGAAAACTGGGCGGACAACCATCATAACAAGATTAAAGTGGCGTTATTGCGAAAAAGAGTGATGCCCGACTTTATTAGCGATGAGGAACGAAAACAGAAAGAAACCGAACTCAAAGTATACCGTAATATGGCTTATTGGCAATCGAAAGACAAATAATGGTTTTATAACCCGGTTTTGTTTGCGATTAAGGCGTCAGAGTTTGTGCCGATTTCTGGTCAAAACCTCGATCTAATATTGAAGACATTGGTGTCTAATAAAGCAAAACATTTTGATTCATATATTGCGTTACAACAAGAAACGATTCCTTATCAGCTGAAAGTCCTGTCAAAACGCTGGAGATTAAAACATAAACAAACTTACTATCATATCGAGTCCACAAATAACGTTATGATATTTGGGTCAGTAATTATGCGAAACAGAAACACGTGTTCTGACGTTGTTTGTAAACAAACATTTTTGAAGTGTTTCATATCTCAGCGGATATTCGTTCTGGCAATTTAACCGCAATTAAGTGGCTTCGAGAACGAAAAAGAAAGATCTATTTTCCCAGCAACGCGACACGAATGTATTTGAGGGAAAAAGACTCGATTCTGACAATAATAACAGGAAAACAACTATGAATCTAAGTTCAGTTGAAATACGCTAAATAACACTGAAAATGGCAATTGAATGTTCGGCAATTAACGGTTATTATATGTTTTTGTTGGACAAAGTAAATCTAGTTTACGAATCAGCGATCGAGCAATACAATTACAAGTATGAAGACAACAGACGCGACTTCATTAAATGCTTCGACAGCATTTCATTCGAGGAATGTGAGCGCGTTTGGTCTGAGTTAATGATGTTTTATCCACAATCAAACAAATATGTATTAAAAGTTGAACCACTTTATCAACTTTGTGGCAATTTGATGGAACTAATCTGGAGTAAACAGACAACTGACTCGATTAAGAAGTTTGTTTTACTCAGATTGGCATTTATTGTCACAGTTCGTTATATCTGGTGGACAAAACTTGACACATCACACGAATACAATCAACGAATGTATCGCAAGAATTGTCCAGAAGATAGTACTTCATTTGATTATTTGCGACAAAGAAAAGACAGAAACTTCCAGTATAAACTGAAAACAAGAGTATTACGGGAATTAATTGATAAGTCAATCAGCAAATTGGTTAAAGATTCACCGAAATATGATAATTATTACGACATAAAAATCGAAAACGAAACCGACTATAGAAGAGGCGTCTGTGACAGCGTTTTATTGAAAACACTCTTCAGTGACATTGATGACACCGCAGAAAACGAAAGTAAACGTTATAAAAACATCTCAGATGTTATGCTTAAAGAGTAGTTAAACGAAAAACACTCGAATTATTATTCTTAATCTTTATTTTCTTTATTTTGGTTAGGGTTTATATAAGAATAAACGATTTTTATTGATTATTTTTGTATTTTGACTAACTTTATTATTATTATTTCTATTTATATTATATTAGAGTTACACTTTACCCGATTTTTAGTACTTTAACCCTTTTTCTCTTTCTTTACTTCAATGGCACGCCATTGACGGAGGGGGACGAGTTGTTAGGTGCTAACCGAATAATAGGGTTCAAGTCCCTAAAACCTCAACTTTAAAACATAAAAACTAATAGTTTAAAACCAGTAATAGTAAAAACCCTATCCTAACAGTTCAATACTCACCAAACACTTTAAAAACTAATACTCATAATATAAAAACTCAGTAAAAACTCATTAAAAACTCTTCACTTGTTGTTTAGCTGTCGAACAGCATACATTAACGTAACTCACTCTTATAAGCGATTTATACTCAATTAACGATTTATTTAAACTCAATTAAACAATAAACAGTGTATTTATAATTGCATTGTCGGTTATTCATTGATTTGCAAAGAAGTGAGTATTCGGAGTATACCGCTTTGGCACGTGAACCGGATTCGCGCCTAACATGTATATAAAACTTTGTCAAAGTTTATCTCAAATAATTTTAGGTTAAAAGATGTCTACCATAATCTATGATGAATTAAATAATTAAGTACAATTCTTTCTTAACTAAATAAAAAAAAACATCAAAAATACACATTACCAAATTTAAATCACCCTAGATAGTATTCATCTATTATGAATGTTCACAGTTCTTGTATTAATTTCAAACAGAAATAAAATAAAATAATGAGGCACTAAAAGCTTTAAAAATCAAGGGCTGATAAATAGATATAAATAAAATTATAGATATTTTAACTTTTCCATCTGTTCTGTGCGCTTTTTTAAAGTTTTACTCAATAAATCAACAAAATTATTTTATTCAAACAACTTTTATTTATTTTGTAGATTTTTATTATGCATTAATATTAAACACTGCAATTCAAATATTTTTCTCTTTCAGTAAACACTGATTGACTATCAGTGCACACTGCACTGTGAAGTAGACTTCGAAACACCGCTTTATTCTCGTATAACCAGTAAGTTTTACAGTCACAATCCAATGATGTACCAGACAAGCCAATATGATTACCGCCTGATAAAACTGCTTTGAATACATTTTCGGGCAATGATTTTAATTGTGGCTCATAGCCAAGATCTAATAAAAATGGTCTTTTAATAGTTGTAAACATTCCAATAGAAAAACTAAAATTGAATCAATATTTAGAAATTTATAGTCAATTTTGTTTCAATAAATTAGATAATTTTATTCTAAATCATTCATTCAAATCATAGATTCAAATTAAATCATATCATATCACACCTGTCACTGTTGAGGTGTGGCATTCCAGATAAGTCTATCTCCAGATATGTATTTGTATTTCTAAAACTGAAAGCATGTTCTGGAAAAGTATCGATTGGATTGTTTCGAAGTGATAGTTTAGTTAAATTATTTAAATCATAAAAAGCGTAATTGCCTATCGATGTTAGTTTTGGGTTTTCATAGATATCTAATCTGCTTAAATTGTTTAATGCTATGAAAGCATTCGACGGAATAGCAGTAAGAGATGTATTGTCTATCTCTATATCAAAAATATTAATCATATTATTTATTTAATTATATATGTTGTCATTTTCATCAGTGGAAACGTTGCCATACGGTGTGCTTTCAATGGAAAATGTTTTTACGTAACAATTGGTGGACGCAAACAGATTAATGTTAATTTTGGTCAAATTGTAAGCCGAATCGATGAAAATCCTCTCATAAGTGATGTCATAGAAAACATTGCTAACCAATTCATTAATCGCTGTGTTATTGAAATAAAACACAGAGAAGTGTTTCTCCTCTTCTTTCAAAGCAGCACTTAATGACACAAATATATTTCGCAGATTGTAATAACTATTACCGCCACAAAATATGTATGCATTAGATTCACATGTGCACGGAAGCAATACTTCAGCTGTTGGACAGTTAGCTAAAGAATGAGAGCAGCAGCCGATAATAGTGATTACAAAAATCACTGAAATAATGTTTAATAAATTTCAAGAGAAAAGAATCAAATAGAGATAAAAGCGAATAACGTTTACTAAACATACCAATTTTCATTTTTAATACTTTGAGTACACTTTACTGCAATAAATTAAAATTAAAATAATGATTTAAAATTATTTTATTTAATCAGCTGTTATTTATTTAGTAGATTTTATTATGCATCTATGAAATACAATTCAAATATTTTTCGCTTTCGGCGAACACTGATTGGCCATCAGTACACAATGCGCCATTCAGTAGAGTTTGATAAACAGCTTTATTCTCGTATAACCAATATGTTTTACAGTCACACTCTAATGGGGTTCCATATAATGAAATATGATTACCACCTGACATAACTGCGTTGAATACATTCTCAGGTAATGATTTTAACTGTGGATCATTTTGAAGACGTAATATAAATGGTCTTTTAATAGTTGTAAACATTCCAATAGAAAAACTAAATGAATCAATATTTATAAATTTATAGTTAAATTTGTTTAATAAATTAAAATATATTATTCTAAATCACGAATTGTATCATATAATATCACCTGTCACTGTTGAGGTATGGCATTCCACTCAAGTCTATGTTCAGTGTGTATGTATTTGTGTTTCTAAAACTGAACGCGTGTTCTGGAAAAGAATCGATTGGATTGCCTTGAAGTAATAGTAGAGTTAAATTATTTAAATCATAAAACGCGTAATTGCCTATTGATGTTAGTTTTAGGTTGTTTTCGATATATAATGTTTGTAATTTATTTAATGCTATGAAAGCATTCGACGGAATAGCAGTGAGAGATGTGTTGTATATGTGTATAAAATCAATATTAATCATATTATTAAGGAAATTAAAAATGTTATTTTCAGCAGTGGAGACGTTGCCATACGGTGTGCTTCGAAGGTAAAATCTTTTTACGTACCAATTGGTAGATGCAAACGCATGAGTGTTTATTGTGTTCAAATTATAAGCCCAATCGATATAAATATTGTAAAACGTGATGTCATAGAAAACATTGCTAACCAATTCATTAATCGCTGTGTTATTGAAATAAAACGAATAGAAGTGTTTCTCCTCTTCTTTCAAAGCAGCACTTAATGACACAAATATATTTCGCAAATTGTAATAACTATTACCGCTACAATAGATGACTGCATCATTATAACATGTGCACGGAAGTAATGCTTCAGCTGATGGACATTTGGCTAACGTTTGAGAATAGCAGCCGAAAATAATGATTATAAAAATCCCTGCAATAAAGTTTAATAAATTTAAAGAGAAAATAATCAAATAGACTTAAAAGCGAATAACGTTTACTAAACATACCAATTCTCATTTTTAATAGTCTGTACACTTGTACTGCAATAAATGAAAGCTATATTTTAATAGTTAACTCTTTTTATATTTAAGACATTGTACACCTTATGCACGCATTCCCATCATTAATATCAATCGCTTAAAATTTGCATGTTTTTAAATGTTAAATTTTTATGCTTTATAAGCAACTAGATAACCCGGTAAAAACTTTACAGGAGCTAGAGCTATTTAAAAATATGTTTTTTAAGTGATTTAATTTAATATTATATGACTGCTAAAGAAAACGGTTGTTTATGTTTTTCCCTTTTCTCACACACACACATATAATACATACATAATTCTCGTTTAAATTGAAGTATCGAACTGTATAAAAAGTTTATACTAATTCTTTAATAATTGACTCTCTGTCTCTCCCCTCTCTTTCCCTTAATATTTTGTGCGTCCCTCTCTTTCTTTCTCTCACTCCCTTAACATTTCCCTCTCCCCCTAACATTTATGTTGTGTTACGCCGTCAGTAATTATTGTGACATGCTTTATAAGCAATATTATTATGCGATAAGTAATCAATAATGATTTGAAAAGTTTCAACATGTTTTCAATAATCTATTTGCTAATATACACACACTATGAAGAAATTTCATTAGTCTTATCTATT
>JAQIVF010002015.1:0-12119 GCA_034698365.1 Steganacarus magnus | reverse complement strand
TTTGCGATGTTAGGTGTTATGTTTACTTTTATTACCTATAGTGGTTTGATTTGTGCGAGTATTTTCCTTATTTGCTCGTTAACTAAGATAAACAGCAGATTATTAATGTTGATGTAATAAATATATTATAGAGATTTGCAATCCTTTTGATAAATTTCCGTTGCCTTCAGTGCATTCGAATCAAACAAGACATTCACTCTTGATTTCTATAATTAATTACTCGCTTTGTTTGTCTTGTATATTTTTTAATAGTGATATACCATTTATTCTTGAGAATTTTAAAATAAACATTAATTTAGTATATATATGTACTTATTTATGCTAATATTTGATTAATTTAATTTAAATACCTGTTTCTATTTTAAAAATTATTTTACTAAATTATTGTTTACGACTTTTCTATGGGAAATAATTAATTGGGCGATGTTTTAATCTCTATTTTTTGATATAAACTACTTCTAACTTAGTCTAATGTCGGGAAAAATACAAATATCGATAAAAAACTGTTGTATCAGACAAGACACCCAAATAGTAATAATTTTTTTGCTTTTTATTTGAGATGAATAGTGCAAATTTCGCGCATACTAAGCTTATGTGTGTTCTATATATGAGGAAACATTAACGAGTTATTAAATAAACTTTTTTACGTTTTAATAGTTTTATTTTTTAAAAACATTTGCATTGTAATTATAAACACGTTTAGAATCGAAAAATTCGTTGCGTTCGTATCGTATTACGAGATCATCAACTCGTGGGTCTATTAGTGCTGATAGCGAATCAATCGCTGACAATCCATTGACACCAATAGCGCCAGAATCGAGTGACACTCACGGAACTCAACGCAGGCATACTTTGCCACAATTACCTGTACTGAAGGTTGAGTTGCCTAAAATTGGAATACAAAAAACAAACGAAATTAATAATAAAAAGAAATTGGATGATATTGAAACACCCGTCACAATACCTCCTCCTCCGCCACCGCCGCCTCTTCCATCCATACCCACAGTAGCGGCAACTAAAGAGTCGAGTGAAACAACTGAAGGCACTGATGACTCGCGATTGAGTCCTGCAGTGTTATTAGATCCGGTCACTGGTATATTAGAACCGGTGAAGAAAGCATTCGAACACACCGCTGTTATTCAGGGCGGAAAACCAACTTTAAATATTACTGCTATGACTACTTCTACAACAAATCTCACGACAACCACAACACCAAATGTTAGCGCAGTAACACCGACGCCATTCACTCCCATAACACCTGTTACTCCAACTGTATTGCAACCTGTAATAACAACCGCATCTGTTATAGCGACGACCACAGCAACTAACGTGATAACAACTACGCAATCAGTTATCACATCGGCGTGCATTCAAGACATACCAAACATATCTGAACGAATACATCATTCGACAACTGCTATGAAACTAAAAACTGGTAAAGGTTTTATTATTGATGAAAAGCTACTGACACCGCACACACCGCACGAGGCGACAACAACCGCGTCGTCCAACACCAACACAATTACGACGCAATCGAGTTCGACGTGTGCCACAATTACGAGTCAGTCTCAACCAATCACTATAACTCCGAAGTATTCATTGCCAGTCGGACAGCAACCACTCGCTCCTATTGGTCAACCAATGCCCGTTCAGTGGCAACAAAATATAGTCCCGAATCTGCAATCGACGGTACAGTTGACACAACCTTCAATTCAAAGTCACTCATCAGTTCGCGCTTATCCGTCACAAACTCAACCCGTAGTGACAAGTGTGTCATCTCATCGTTCTTTACCAACAACTCAGTCTTTTGATAGTAAAACTTGCAAACAGGAAATAGTTCAGCCTCAGCCTCAACCACCACCGGCTCACTCGAAGGTGAATGTCGAAGTTAACCTCACTAACCAATGCAAACCTCCGAGTATGCCTACCAGTGTAGTGACGAGTCACTCTTCGGAGCAAGTGATTAATCAATCGATGCACGCAAAAACCGATTCCCGAAATGCAACAAATTTAAAATCCACAAAAACACCACAAGTAGTGGGTTATCCCTCACACGAAAACATGTCGCATATTACTTCAGCGCCTAACATACCCGTGCAAACACAGGGAAGTTCTGGTAATAGTGGAGTGATCGCAGAATTATTGCAAAATCCTCACGTATTACAACATCACCAGAAAGAATATTTGGCAAGTCTGCCACAGCCTCCGCAACAACACACTAATATACGAGACTCCTCTCAAACTTCGGCGCATGAACACCAATCAAATCGCAATTCAAATCCAACGCCTCCACAACAAGTTGGAACTACTTCTCCGCAGAATCCATTGATTCCGTCTCATATGGCTGGTTTGGCGCATCTGAGACCTCCATCGCAGCCACCAATTATGGTGCCGCCACATCATCTGGGCATTCATCCAAACGAATTGTCTATGTATGAGCATATGAGACAGCAGATGATGTATATGCATCATCCACAATATTCGCAACTTCCAGCTGATTTGAGGGCACATCAAGAGGCACAGGTTAGGGCTGCAGCGATGAACATGCAGCCCAGATTTGTTTATCCGCCCGCAAACTTTTCGATGCCTATGACAGCAGAAACGAAATCTCAAGAAAGCAATGTAATTAAAGAACAAAGACAAGAAGAGCGTTCTTCGAGAGAGAAAAATTCGAATAAATCTAAAGAATCTGGAAGGGAATCAGTTGGACGATTGTCGCAACAAGAAGAGGCTGAGTATAAAATGCAAGCCGAGGCGGAAATGAAGAGACATACGGAAGTTCACGCTTTAGCATCGATGCAACCGCCACCACCTTTGAATCCTCTTCGTATACCACCAGGAATGCAATATCCACCAGCCATTCGTCAATTTAATCCGCACTTACTGTCACCACACGAACGATACACTGATTCTCCCGCAATGGTTCACACGTACAATCCGGGAAGAGTTCACACACCTTCTCATCCAATGCCTCCTCAATTACGAACTGAAGAAATTAAGCAACAAGAATCAATGAGGCGGTCACCAGTGGTGAAATTAGATGAGAGTCGAAAATATCAAAACGCGGAATTCGCTGCAGCGATGCATCGTCAACAACAACTGTCATCGCCTTCGACCGCATATATGGACAATCGCTCGATGCAACCGCCATCGCATTCTCCGGGATCAATGCCATACAGAAAAGAGGCGACACGATCACCAATGCCTCCGTTAAGCGAATCGGAAATGCATCGAAAACAAATGTCATCGCAATATCCACCAAAAGACATGACTTCATCTCCGGGTCCATTAGCGCTCAATATGTCGCAAACGATATCTCAACCTCACATGCAAATATCACACACTCAACAGCATATGACGAACGAAGGACTAATGCGAAGAGGTATGCATCCCGTGCCTCAATTGGGATCAGAGCCGCCCATTCACGGTCCGCCGCCCGCGCACGCCATATCACAGCCACCGCTACACAATATACCGCAAACTCCGCAACACGCGAGTCAAGTGCCGCCACACGGCGATGTACTGCTACAGAGGTATCCAGTGATGTGGCAGGGATTGCTCGCACTTAAGAACGATCAGGCGGCCGTTCAAATGCATTACGTGTCGGGTAACGCTCGAATCGCGCACAGTTCGCTGCCTCCTTTCACTGAGGGTGGCGTTTCTCCACTAAGAATTGCTCAAAGAATGCGATTGGAACAGACACAGCTCCAGGGATTAGGAAGAAAAATACAGGTATTTATTATTATTAGATGTGATTTAGTGACAAATTCAAAATTGATTTGATATAATTTGTTTAGTCTGTGGACGAGCATTGCATTTTGCTAGCATTGCCATGTGGTAGAGACCATATGGACGTTTTACAGCAGTCCAATAATCTTCGAAACGGCTTCATAACATATCTAACGAGCAAACAAGCGGCTGGTATTGTCAACATAAACGCTCCCGGATCTCAACAGGTACTCATATATTTTCTAATTATATTCCATTAGATAATATTGCTAATCATATAATTATTGTCATAACAGCCCGCTTACGTTATTCATATATTCCCGACGTGCGACTTTTCACATGAAAACTTAGTACGAATCGCGCCTGATTTACTTCACAGTCTGTCAGGAATTTCTCATCTTTTGATTGTTATCGCAACCGTTTAACACCACCAACAAAGCGAGTGACTATTTTTTTAAATAAACAGTATATTATACTATATTAACGCATATATGGGACACAATTAAAAGTAACAAATTAATGTCATAATAATAAAAATATAAATATCTAACGTATTATTAGACACGAAAAAATAAATACAATATTAGATGGACATTTGAGACCACTGCCAAATGCTGGGAATTATTCGACAAAAATTCATTAATTAACATTAAAACATTGAACATTAACCTCATTAACTCATATTATCATTTGTCATAAACTCTTTCATTATCATTATTACGATTTCCATCCAAAAAATCATTTTAAGACATATTTTAAGAAAACATTAAAATTGTTATTTGCATCGATTGTAATACTGCTGCTGCTCTGATCGAAAGAAAACAAAGACACGATGTAATTATTATAAAACATCTCCAATTTTAACGCGAAAATTCTAAACTATTATGTAAATTATGTGATTATTATTAAAGAGAAAAAAATGTTAATTGACTGGTATATATAGAATACATATAATTAAATGCCGTTATTCTCTATTTTATGTTGAAATAGTGATCTCGAAAGTCATTGTATAATTGTTCTGTTCTCTCATCAACACAATTATCATTTTTTTGAAATCATTGTAAATAACACAACACACACACACACGAAACACTCACACAACATACACACACACCAACACAATAACTATATAAATTACTACAACACACACACGCTTTACATATTTAGGCTTATAGTGAGATATAAATTTCAATAACTTTTGAGATGGTTTGATGAAAAAAATAGTAGTGACAACCGATTGATGATTTACTTGGTGTGCAAATTACCTATAGGTTTCAAACAGTAGAAAATAAAAAACAATGAAAAATAAGTTTTTAAAATTATTTTTTCTAATTTTTAGTCTCAGAAACAAGAAATAAAACACAACTTATTTCTCGGGAGGGAATTAAATACACTTTAAGATATTGGATGGTTATTTTTCTAAAGAATAACTTCCATTTTTTTATTTTCTCATTGAATCACTTTTATGAATGAATGAATGTATGCGTGTTTTATATAGAAAACTAATTAAAATAAATAATTTTTCGCTATAATCTAAAATAAAAAAAGAAAATTGCTTCTTCACTAGTGAAAACTCTATAAAAAACAGAAAATTTGATAATAAAAGAGAAGAGATATGGTTTTAATTTCTAACACACATTTTTTTGCAGGGAAAAGAGAAATTCGAGATGTTTTTTAATTAATATTATTGAGAGGTAAAAGAGAGATTGAATATACGCACACCTTTTCATTTTGCGCCGTTTCTATAAAGCGAACGGTGATATTAAAAAAATATAGTACAATGATGTTGTATAATATCATATTTTGTATATACATATAAAAATAACTTTTTTCCTTTCAATTTTTAAAAAAGTAGTTTTTTTCTTTCAAAAAAACAAAATATTTCTGTATATTAATATTCTATTTGCGCTATAATTGCTTCTTACTACACAACAAACCACTATATTACTACTATTAATTGGGAAACATTTGTTTTTTTTTAAAAAGTTGTTTTTTGGTTTGAAAACGAAATCCACCAACATTTACAACAAAACAGAAAAACTTGTTAATCGTTTTTTTTCTCAGTTAATTTGTGACAGAAATTATATAATAATAATAATAATAACACACCAAAAAATTAATTTTGAAAATAATTAAAATGAAAAAATAAATGATTGTAAAACACACTATCGTAAAATATATATATACACTATATTATATATATATATAATAATAATTAAAAAATCGAAAAAACTTAATACAGTATTTTCTTTATATATATATAATTATTGTAAAACACACACAGAACTCTAAAAAACAAATTTTATCATTAATTTTTTCATTAAACTTTTTTTGAGAAAAAAAATCAATACTGTATTGTATGGGTGTATATATTTATATATATATTATATAAACACAATTATATTGTTCTTTAAATTCTGTTGTTATAAAAAAATATAAATATTATTGAAATATAAAAAATTGACCGGTTTTTAGATGTAATATACGTTTTAATGATGTACCAAATTATTAATTATTATTAATGAAACAGATTAGTGAAAAAAAAAGAAGAAGAGAGTAACGAGAGTTATCAAAGAGAGAAAAAAAATTATTAACATTTGTATGATAAAAATATCATTAATAATAATATGTGTTTCGACACATTTGCTCAAATTATCCAAAAGTATTATATTTTGATTTGATTGATAGTTCGGTTTTATTTTGAGAAATTTCTTTTAATTCACGAGAGTCTAGAGTATATATATATATACTTTGTGTTTGTACTGTACAGGTATTATGAGTGCCAACCAAAGAAAAAAACAGATTATATTTTAATTGTGATTTTTCGTGAATATTTGAGGAATAATAAATTTTACTGCTTTAGATATTGCTTTAAAAAATCGATTAAATTCGTGACAAACCTTCATTAAGCAAACTTCATATAAATACTTATTTGAAAATATATTACTTTATTTTTGAAAGTTTATTAAATATTGCGGTGCAATACGTGATTGATTGAAATTTTTTAGTGTAATTTCTGAAATTTCTTGAAAGCTTAGTTCAAACTTTTTTTATACAGTCTAATGTATATTTTTCTTTTAAGTTTTTATGATTTTTCGTAAGTGCTTTAGTAATTCATTGCATTGAAAGGTAAACAATTGGTTTAGTCGTTAGTTTCACTTAAGAGTTGAATTCGATATGCTTTTAAAACTCGTTTGTTTAGTCACTGCCAGCGCAATAACATTTCAGAAAAATCATTTATGTCGATATTACGGATAAATTATACGCAATACAGGCTCAGCTTATTGACCATTAAGTATTAATAAAGTTGTGATTTACTGTTTTAAAAGTCAACATTTATGCTCGGCTTTAAGCATTAAATCGCGTGAGACGTGAATAAATTGATTTTCAGTTGTGTTGTGTATTAAGATTTATTTGACAGTAAAGTTTTTTGATATCCTAACGAAACAATGAGTATTCTCGCTATTCTTGATTTGAAATGGATATTAAAACGATTATGAATGAAACGGATCATTCGAGTGCAAAGAATCGAGCGAAGCATTATGTTAGCGATCAGTTTCATAGTAACAAAGTAGTGTTAGTATTTAACGTCTAGAAAGCGTAACATAAATGTCAGATTAATATTAGGTTCATTTACTTATATTTTTTGTAGAAAATGAATATTTAAAGTTAAAAAGCAGGTTTACGCAAATTTAGCGCAATAAATGATACGTCAAGATTAATTTAACTATAATAATAGGTTTTTTCCTTAAATCATTCTTTTAAAGTATGCAAGGTTTTGTCAGACACTTGTGGAATATTTTTTGCTAAAGTCGCTCAACTCAGTTAAGTTTCCAAGTAAATGCCATCTTTTTTTTGGTTGTTAGTATAAAGTTTCAAAATCGATAAAAAAAGTTATATGAAAAATAAAATTTAAGTTTTGAGTTTGATGTCAACATTTTATTAGACTTTCTACCAAAGTTTATTTATGTAGAATAATCGTATCAAATATAAATTCTACTTTATTTCATTCATAAAAAAAAAAGATTTCGGATAAGTTTATTGAGAATGTGTGGGGAGGTGTAACTTTCAGTGTATCAACAGATTTTCAATGTCAATTTTTTGGGCTGTGAGTCAAAATTTTTTAAAACTTTTTTGCGTCAAAATAAACAATGAGAATAAGGCAGTGACATATTTCAAACAATGACATAACTTGTCGCGAAGATTCTACGAATTTTGATAATTTTGTCTGCAAACTTAGATTCCAGTTTGGGTTCTAATTTCAATTTTTTTTATATTTCTTCGGAATGCTTAAAAAATTGCAATCTTACTTTCAATATGTACCAATCGATCGATCAAGTTTTTTTTAAAAAAAATTTCTCCGCGTTAACGCACACTGATTTTTTTTCTCCTGAATAATGAAAAATGAAATATGTTGAACGTCATTCTTATTTGATTTGCCATAAATTAATTTTTATTTTACATTAATTGTACACTACTTTGAAATAATCAAAAATTTGATTTTATTATTTATTGTCAGAATTTGGCGTTCTATAGATTTCTTCCTCCGACAGTATGTATAGTTTTGAAATCTGATTCGGGTCTATACGTTTGAAATCACTTTTTTTACAACAATAATTCAGAATATTACTACTGCTGGAGTCTGTAATCAATACAAACCTCAAAAAATTAAAGCAATGATTAAGAATGTTGAATAACTAAATTGTGTTTTCTTCAATTGCTAAATACACGTTTGTAAATTAATATATCTAGTGTCTAATTTTAAACAAACAATGGTTTAACACACCCTAAAGTTTTTATTATTTTAGAAATATTTGCGCTTAGTCTAGAAACTTCATACTTTGTAAAGAATTTAAGTGCTAAGTTTGGAGTTATTCCCTGCTCCAATGTGCTCGAAAAAATTTAAAATACAAAATTTTCAAGAATTTTTTTTGGATGTACTTAGACTCTAGTTATGACAACTTTACATAAGGGTAAATATAATACGACATACTATTAATGGGAAAATAAACTTTCCTCTAGTGGTACTTTTGAGACTACTTTTTTCGAAAACTAATTGCGAAAAGATAATGGATTAAAGGTTAAACACTAACGATAGAATAAGAGAAATTTTTAACTACCGTTTTCTCTGACATATCCTCCATGGGGTAAAAACAAAAACCCTACCAATTCATGAAAATTGTCATTTGCTTTCACTATGGGCATAAACTCTGTTTGGGGAAAATCTCATTTTCGATTTAAATTCTGTTTTTTCAATTTTTACGTAAATCGTTGACTTTTACCCCAAATAGTAGATACTATGGGAGATAAACTTTAAATTTGTTTTTTATGGACAAAGTTAACAGAGCTAAGTTTTAAATAGTCAACTTAATGGCTATGTGTGTAAAATTTCAATCTGGATTCCCTTCCATCATTAAGAATTTAATTTCTACAATTTAAACTTGATAATAGCGCGATAACAAATCAAATTTATTTTGGATACAAATGTGCAATAATGTACAGACAACATTTTAATTTAATTATAAAAAATAATTATCAGTTAAATAAAAAAATGAATTTTTCTAAATATGTCTCTTATAATTATTTTTAACAAAATTGCTTTGTCCGCGCAATTGTTTCTCTCGATCTCTTTTAATGGCTTTAATATTCTTTTTTGCGGAACGCTTTCGTATACGCATCGCTTTAATCATCAATTGCTGTCTCTCTTTGCCGTTTGCTTTCGCTTTCTTTATTAGCTCTTCGCTGTCAAATAAATCATCATTAAAACGCGTGTCATTGTCTTCAAAGAAAAACTTTTGATAATTCATATTAAAATGTGGCGCACTATTATCACTGATTTGATTTTGTGATAGATCTTGATTATCGTCATCGTTGTCGTCGTCGTCTTCATCACTACTACTACTGTCATATTTAAAAGGATTTTTTGTTAACGACAGTAAATTTTTATTTAATTTTGCGTGTGTTGTTGTTTGCGAATTAAAAATCTCAGTGTCATTATCGTCACTATTATTATTATTATCGCTATCTTTGTTATCATTTTGCGAACCAAACAATTTCGTTAACGAAAATGGTTCATCTTTTGTTGTTAATGACTCTTTCAGTGTGGAACTAATTTCGTAATAAACTTCTTTAGAAACTTCTGGCTCTTTTGTTTTTGTTTCCACTGCTATCTCTTCTGTTTGCTGCACTTTCTTTGTTTTGTTAACAGGTTTGTTGCTTTTAATTTCATAAATCGCTGAGTTTTGGTTCGACGGATCAAAACGAGTTACAAAAAGTTTTGACTCTTTAATAGTAGTATTATTATTTGCTAATGAATTATTGTTCCTTAGATTCGCGTCAAACCGTGATTTACCCAAAACTTCTTGCAACAAATGTAAATTTTTTTCGGTCTCATTAATAACTTCGTTATCGTTATTATTAGTACCAAACTCATCAACAAATCGATGATCGATTCTAAACCTATTGTCGTGAGCAAAACGCGATTGAAGTTCGATTAATTTTTCCGCCTTTTCTCCGCTCAGATTCAACACTTCTTTGCGGGCAGTGAAACCAAATGTTTGGTCATCGATGTCGCGCTCGCAATCACTCGAATCACTTTCAAACAATAGTTTCTTATTTGGTTTGCGTTTTTTAATCGCGACGGCGTTTGCAATGTTTGCCACCGATTGCTCGCTGTTATCCTCGTTATCAGAATCAAATACAATTCTTTTATTTAATCGTTTATCGCTTAACGCTTCCTTAATTATAGACTTATTTAACTTTTCACGGTTTAAATTATCACTCAATGATTTCAGTCTCTTTTCGTTATCATTCGATACGTTAGCAGTTGTCATACCCTTATTGTCATCTTTATTATCATCTTTACAATTATTGTCTTCATTCCAATCTTCGTTCGAAAAACTTTTCTCATAATCTTTAATTCCTTTAAATTTAGGAACCATTTTAATGCTGTTTATTTAAGTGTAGTCTCAATTAACGAGAGTTAAAAAAAAGAGTCAAAAAGAGAAGTATTATTTGGTGTTTGAAATGTAGTGCACGTTTTTTATCGCATTCATAGAAAGCGAGACACCATTCAATGATTTATTTTGCAACACATTTAAAGCACACCAAACGCTGACCAATAGCGTGCCATTATATTGAAGGTTACCACAACCAATGATGCGCTAAAAACTGTTTTAATTTAAAAGAAATTTTAGTTGGTTTTAGTTACATTTATATCATAAAGTTTTGTGTATTAAAAAGTACAAATTACTCGGTACTAGATATCCGTATTTATAGGCACACATAAGAACACATAGGAACACGTCACACGTAAAAGCGTTGTATCGGTCACTTAACAAATATCGACGCATTGCTGCAATAGGTATGCGGCGATAGACCGCGTAAAGTTAAAGCTTGAATCGTATTTGTATTGTATAGACTAGACATACGATTGGTGTGTATGTACAGTGTAGTGTGTATGTACAGTGTGTGTAATCGGTCGCTATCTCTCCGCCACTATATATCAATCTTTTTCTTTTACTCTCTAAACGGCATAAAACGCTGAATAGGAGTCACGTTGTTGTGAGTATTTATTTTGCCGTTTACTTAATCATCATTTAATTAAATATTTATTAACTGTTAATTATGATGCAGTTTATCAAATTAATTGTCGTCACACACACTGTTTGCGCGATTATTGTGCGAATAATTGAGAAAATCATTTAAATAAAACTAACATAAAAGCTGTGAAACAATGTTTTACAATATGGACGACAGCATAGCGTTAACGCATTTCGTTTGAATGTGTGTTTCACGAGCAGTGTTTCATTGATTTGATTTTCTGTCTCATTTTATATAAATTAATTACGAAAGTTTGTCCGAAATGATTGAGATGTCTGTTATTTGTTTCAGACGTCAGTATCATAATAACGCTGTTATATTTAAATTTGGACGATTAAATGGAAGGCGAAGAGGAGTATCACGAGGCATCGGCCGGCGCTTCGGCCACATATCCCGTTCAGTGTTCATCGCTCCGCAAAAATGGTTTCGTTATGATTAAGGCACGTCCGTGTAAAATAATGGAGATGAGTACTTCCAAGACTGGCAAACACGGTCACGCAAAGGTTGGATGATCACCCCTTCATAACACACCACACCATTACTCTTTTTCATTATATCCTAATTTATTTTATTTGTATGTTTTCTTTGCATTTAAAGGTTCATTTAGTAGGATTGGATATTTTTACTAATAAAAAGTACGAAGATTTGTGTCCATCGACTCATAATATTGATGTTCCAAATGTTAATCGAAGCGATTTTCAGGTATAACGCGTTTTACCGTATTATAATTCAGTTTAAAATTTATTAATATATAATTCAGTTTTTTAATATTTAAAAATCTCATTGTT
>JAQIVF010002014.1:0-12119 GCA_034698365.1 Steganacarus magnus | reverse complement strand
TTATTACAAGTTTTAAATTAAAACAATATTATTTCAAAACTCTTATTTTCTTTATAAAAATATGAATCAAAATCTAACGACCAAAATTGTTTCATTAACGTTTTATGGTAATTATTGAATTATATATTATAGTAATCTAGTAATAAATTTCATGTTTTAGTTTGGGCTCGCGATTACAGAAACAAACATTCAAA
This sequence comes from Steganacarus magnus, assembly GCA_034698365.1. Lineage (NCBI taxonomy): Eukaryota > Metazoa > Arthropoda > Arachnida > Sarcoptiformes > Steganacaridae > Steganacarus > Steganacarus magnus. The sequence continues at coordinate 11,925 of JAQIVF010002014.1, read as the reverse complement.
GTAGATTGAGTTATTAATAATCGAAGTACATGGTACACGTTACTACAAGGAAATTCACTTTTAAAAACTTACTGTGAAGTTAAATGTCAAAATTATTTTAGAAAATCAGCATAGTTACACAGAGGGGTGCTTACCTACGGTTGGACCCTTCTAGAAAATCATGATTTTAAAAATTTTCGTTTAAATCCGATTTGTTTTTAAGACCCCTATGATTTTGTAAGCAAGAACGACACATTATAGAGAGCTCACTTTTTAGACAAAATGAATATTATAATTTAACAAACTAAGTAAATAAAAATATTTTTTGTTCAATTTTTGTATAGTCACTCTATATGATATTCTCAAATTATTTATTTTAATGGAATGTCAAAAATGGACGTAATAAAATTTCAGACGCACCAACCATCTAGCCGATTACTATCACCTGCTTAAGACATGCCCAGTAGTCACTGTATATCGATAGTTTGCTTACACAGACACCGTTGACCAAGTTGGCATACCCTTCTTCCAGAAATGGCCACCGAACAGTCGGACCAACCCACTGCCCGAGTGTGAGAGAATGCTTAAGACATACGTGTGAGTCACTTTATTTTGATAATTTGCTTACAGACACCGGAGACCAAGTTGGTGGAGCCTTCATCCTGAGCTCTCCAACGACCGCTCTGAGGCACCAACCAACTAGCTGACCGCGAGTGCATGCTTATGACATATATGTAATTTGCATTATATCGATGGTTTGCTTAGACAGACACAGTGGACCAAACTGGTGAACACATCTTCCAGAGCTCGCAACCTAACTCTTGCACTCACCAACCAACTTCACGAATGGAAGTGTTTACTCGACATTCCTTTGACTCGCAGTATATCGATGATTTTCTTACACAGACAGCGTTGTTTAAGTTGGAACACCCTTTTATCAAAACTCAGACAAAACTGTCTTAGTTAAGATGTGTGGAATTTAGATGCAACTAACGAATCAATCGAATGTTTTGATATTAATACTACGGGATTAGTTACATTAATATTGTCAAATTTTTTCACTGATCACCCCACCCAGCTAGATGCAGTGATAGACAAAATCTGTTACAGGTAAGTAATCAATAACAACTTAAAAACAATATTTAATAAATTTGTTTTATTATAGGAAAATATTTTATAAAAAATATATACAAATTTTTAAATAGAGAACAACAATTGCTTGTAGTAAGAGAAGTACGATTCATATTAAAGAACATCGATTGAAAAGTTTCGAAAAAAACACCAAATCTATTTGAATGTTTCCATTAGATGTTAGACCTTAGTTAATTAAATTGAATTCGTACTTCGCCATAAACTGTATTAAGTCTTTATTGGTTTCGAATAAAATTTCTGTATTAAAGTCACCAGCAATAATTACTTTTTGATGCTTGATTTTGTTTAAGTATTGTTTGAGCGCATTAAAAAAGTACACATTTGATGATAACGCTGAGTTATAAATAAGCAATATACAAGTGATATTCATCTCAATGGAAATTCAAATAAAATTAACTGTTTTCTGCTGCAATTAATTTGTACTGCTTAAAATTGTGTTGGTTCCAAAGTGTAGAACCGGCAATAAAATTATCTGGCTGATCAAATTCATACCATTCATATTCGGTACTGTTTTCGCGTATGTTTGTGTCATTAACTTTACATTATTCAAGTATAACAAAATCCTACAAATAACTACTTTGTGGCTATATCTATTCTTTCGATCTTTGTATATTTTCCTCCAGGAATAGTGGACTCGCTACTAAATAATTGGCTGCATTTACGATAAAATACGTTCTATTAGATTCAAAAGCGATTTATTACACGCTATTGTTTTATTTAATGCAAGTGGTAAGATATCAACTGACGTTTGAATAGATACTGACGCGTTGACAACTTTTTTCTTCAAACAATTCTGTTTGTCAAAGCCCAATTACCTTATTTGCATAAATGTTGATTTCCAGTTTAGTAAATTAAAATTACAAGTTAAACTTTAAATAAATTTCATTTTCCTAAATTTTATTATAAAATAATTACTATAATTGATTAAAAGAATGCTCTGCTGTTCATTTCCGAAAAATAGACATCATAAGCAGTCTTGTTTTACTTGCTTAAAATTATACTTGTATTTGACTTTTTCTTTAGTGAAAATTTTGAATTTTACTTTCTATCTTTCTATTACTTATTTAAATAACCCTCAGCAGTTTAAATATTATTTACTGCTTAAATATATTAAATTACAATTGGACATTAACTTTTTAAATATATTCAGATTTTCAGTTTGAACTCTATATAGAATTCTCATTCTTCTTTATAAAGTGTTGTTGTTAAGTTGCCTCAATCAAAATTCTAAATATCTCACAGATATCAGTTCAATAATTGATTAATATAAATATATTGAAAACTGTAATAATCATATTGAATTAAGGCTTTGTTGAGTTTCAAAGACTGATTAATAATAATTTGGCCATAACGGTACCGAGACATCTATTTATAATATGTTCTCTATTCTTACTTTTTTGATCCCAAATTAATATTTACATTAGTATACATAAAAATATTTATAAAAGAATTCATGTTCACGGACTTACATCTTTTATGCAATTTATAAACATATCAACTTTTAAAATATAAATATTCTATAAGCATAGTGAACAGAAAAGTTTTTTTTTTTTATTACCAAATATAATTTTGCTAATACTATAAGAACTAAAATTATGAAACAAAAAGTTATGGAAATTAATCTTATCTCGCTTTTGTTCGATTCAATGATTTTTATAGATTTATTATAATGTTTTGATCGGATTTCCATAATAATTAACTTTTTAGATTCATCAATTTCACAAGAAAAAGGTTCATAATCAGTTAGAATAACACCTTTTGGCAAATTAATTTGGGTTTGTGTTGAAGTAATTATTGCTTCGACTACAATTTCGTTTATCCAATTTCTACCTATTCTATTTATAGTTATTTTAATAAGTATAAACTGCGCTGCAAGGTCTGCAAATATCGCGTGTTGCTTATTGTCCACTTCTCTTTTCATTCTAATTCTATCTGATTGAAGATTATTCCTTAGGAAAGCACTATTAACGGTTCTATGTTTGTTGTTAAAAGTGAAAGGTTTTACCACATTTGAGAAAACTAAAGTGTTATTATTTAAAGGAATTTCCGTTTGTTTGGTTGTAAGTTTTGTGAATTTTGATGCCGTCACTTGATTTTTAAATAAAGTTGTATTAAAAGTCAACACTGTTTTATAAGATGTACAATAAATTTTAATTGGATTAATAAAATTTTGAATAAATGAGTCAGAGCACCAGTTTAAATTATTGGGAGTATTAAAACTTTCCAATACATCACATGGACTATTGTAGTTAAATCGGAATACTATTTTGTTGTTATTTTCAGAACCACAAGTTCTAAGAACATTAACTATACAGAATATTAAAATTCCATGTATTATCATAGTGTTTAAAATAGTGTTTTCTTTTTTGGTTTAATTATTGAAAAGCAATATTTATTAAGTTTAAATTTAAAATCTCCTGAATTTAGTAAAAATAATAAAACGATAATACAAACGGTACTGATTATATTATATAAATGATTTCAAAATAAAAAATTGCAAGTAAATTATTTGATTTCTTCTTAAATAATAAAACTAAAACGTTATAATTGGGTATAAAAATACACGCTTTCGGAATCAATAAATCATTTTGTTTTGTTTCAAAGTATATATTAAAATACGGTCTGTGAAATATAGATAAATCAACTGAGTTAGAAATCCATGATTGTTTTATTTCGATAACATTATTTTTAAAGGCAACTGCAGAGAAATTGCTGTTTAGACTATTACGTATTGAGGTTGATATATACATACTGACATTAATGCTATTTTTATTAATGTAACAAAATGAAGAAAGGGGTTTAATTAGATTCGTAACAATTTCAGATTTATTTGCTTGTTTAAAATGCTTATCTTCATTAGTTTGTAACCAAATTGATCTGAGTATACGGGTGACATCATAGTAACTATCATTGAAGAAACAATCAGAACCGTTTCTGATATATTTATATAGTTTTAGGATGTGTCACATGTCTTAAACTAGAAGATTAATTTGGTAGTTCATTTTCACGTTCAAATACTCTTTCATCACTTTCTCGTTTAGATAAATTAATTGCTCTAACACGCCTTAGATTAAAAGATTTAATATATCTTCTATTGAAATATATGGTTAATGCAATGATAATAATTATAAGTAAAATAATTAAAATCCGATTCGTGTTATATGTCTCAAAGAATGTTTTATCCGGGATGTTACTAGTTTCAATGTTATGAATTTCATCGTGATTATCTTTGCTAAGGTCGGTAACCTCAAGACTGTTTAGAGCAGACATTAAATGAAAATTAATTCTTGAGCTCAAATCCGGCGCTAGACTTAAAGTATTTTGCACATTTACTAATGAACTCTCATATGTTATTGAATCAATGCTAAATGCCGCTTTATTCGGTGTTTGAAACAACAAATTTTGGGCAATCAATAGTCTTGTTATAAAGTGTTATTTTAAGAGTATAACAGTAAATATAATTAAATTTATCAGAGACTTTGACTTGAATAATCTCGTCGCATAAGACATCTGAAATTGGATGACAAGTATCTTGTCGACAGTAACGTTTGGAATAAGTCTCAGGGAGGTTTCTTTGACATTGTGCCGAACTTGTAATCAGTACTAATTCACGCATAGAGTCTGTAATTTGATAAAGAACCGTCACATAGTCGCGCTGTGAATCGAATAAGACCGATTTTGGTCCGAAATAGTTGATTTTACAGAGAGTTTTATTTTTTTGGACAAAAATTGAGAACGGATCTGCCTCGAGTACGTCTGTTTTATATCTTTTTGTGTTAACATCAACACTTATAGTTATTAAATTCCTTAATTTATCTATGACGCAATCTTTTGGTTTAGCCAATGATAAAGGGCATTTGCAGGGCAGTGTTAAATTGAAAATTTCCAAGAGTTTTTTATCAACAATTCCGCGATTCCAGTTTTGGCTATATCATTTAAGCGATCTTTTGTTAACAATAATCGAGCTGCTTAATTTGAAACGATACGCAATGCTCGAGGTAACACCTTTTCAAGGGCTTTAATTGAGTCACTGATTACTTTCACTGCAACGCTAAGCAGTTTTGTGTAATTTTTCTAAAATTCATTTAATTTTGGAATAATTATTTTCGTGAGTTTGGAGAATCTCCAACATCTCATTTTGTTTTTTGGTCATTTTCTCTATCTGTTCTGATGTTTGACCGCTTTTAGAAACCGCAACCGAAGAAACAGCTACTGTAGTGACTGCTGTTATAAGAACTGTAGCCAATAAAATTGCTGCAAAAATGAATTTCTTTTCTCTATTGAATTTTACTTCAGTATTTGGTTTATCAACGGAACTTCGACAAAACTTGTCAACGGGTTCTATAAATTCATGAAGATAAGCGTTTTCACACCACTGTAAGAGTTATATTTGATTCGTTCTGTTAAAACATTCATCATAAAATATTTGACAAGGATATTCGTATTTAACGGTTATTATAACTTTATTAATACCACTAATAACTGGTCTTATGGAATTTATTCTGGAATCTATAATTTGGTCTATGTCTGTTAGACCCTGAGATGGAGGTTCCATAACAACGTCAGTAGACATAACAGCATCTCTTTCATACGTAAAATAAAAAGGTGAATAACCCGTTGAGGCATGTATGCTAGTATTATAAGCAAACATGACATATTTTAGTCCCTTACATTTTATCGATCTTTAATTCAAATACATTACAGGTATCTATATTATCCGGATTAAAAGCAAATTGTGGAGAATAATTGTTTAAGGTTTCAACAAGTTTATAAACTTGATCACTAGTCATTAATTGATTGACATTTATTTCACCTCCAAGCATGCCGATAACCTTTGTGTTTTCTACGAATTTAACATTCGAAAAACTTTGATTGCATGTTCTGGTAGATCCGTTGTACGCCCATTTATAAATTGGACCGTTAAGAGTATAAGTAAGCACCTGCTAATTTGTGATATAATTATCTTTAATTAAGTTTCCAAATAAATAGCTCATATACTTTCTTTCATTTTTATTAAACTCCAAATCTTTGTTGCCTCGATTTCATAGATTAAAAGTATGATTGGTAAATATTAATCTGTTACAACATTTATGTAGTTTCTCAAAGAAAGTAAACACATTTAAAGAGTCGTTAGTCAATGTAAGTGTTTTTCTTATTAATTCGAGAAATTTTTCTTCCTCACTCTCTTTCATTTCATTATATGAATGTCCAATGATAAGGTTTTTTGGACATTCAGCAAGATATATTTCAGGTTCTTCAATTTTATTGAAAGTATATTCTGAATCATTATATTTCTGGACCGCACCTTCGCTTATACAAAAGTCTTTAAACATTTTCTCAATCATGAGGAATTGTTTACAATGTTTAGGTAAAGGATCAAGGCATGGATTATAGGGGCACAAACCGGAGTGATGTTGCATTGAGGCGCAAAACAAACAGACATTATAAATTCTTTTGGCCATTTTGTCAATATCAGAATCATCTTGAAATTTAATTATATTAAATTTTTTTGAAGCCTTCTTGTTTGGGATAAGTGGTGGTTCTATTGTTAAAGCCATATTACATATTTTATGCATCTTAAAGTCTCTAACTATCAAACTATGCAACTGCAGCTGAAGAAAGATTTATTACTGAAATATTTACAAAGTCCTCGGAAATCTCTATATCCTGTTCTTTAACAAATAGCTTTTTACGACCTAAAATTGTCTGGTTAGACATTACTGTAAATTTTGAGCTTTTATTAAGAGCTTTGTTACTGGGAGAGCATTTTACTATTTTTAATCCTAGAGGGGGAATAGTTATTTGCTCAAAGACGTGCATATTCTTTAAAATCTCGGATTTAATCTCCTTAGGAGAGGTATCAATGTATTCTGAAGAAGTTGAACAAAACTTTATTGTATTTTTAGAAATATCAATAACAGATTTTTATAAAAGATTAAAATCGTAACCAAGTAAAACTTTCAAATTAAAATCTTTTACTATGATTGCTTTTATTGGAACCATTTTCCTGTTATTCAGGTCAAACAACTCTACATTCATGTTAACTACCCCTGAAACATTTACTGGCTGTGAATTAACCCCGTTAATTGCCTTTTCATCATATTTTTCAATATTTAGTCCAAGATCACGTTCTAAATTATCTGCAATCATTGAGTTTTCTGAACCTGTGTCAATTAATGCTTTTATTTGGAAATTATGTATTTTAACGTCAATAAACATTAAAAGATTATTATATGTGTTAACTTTTGGAGTTATTTCTGAAGGGGAGGAAGCATAACATAAAGAACATTATTATGATTAATACCTTGTGAATTACGAGGAAAATCACTGTTATTTCGGTTTATATAGCAATTGCCTGCATGATGACCTAAATTTCCACAAACAAAGCATTTACTACGACCATCTCTGGTTCTATTATTATTAAGGTTTTCGTTAAGATCAAATCTTAAACTTCTGTTGTTAGATAAGTTTGGCGAATTAGGTCTCTCAGTTAGATTTGAAGGATTATATTTCGAACGTCTATCAAAATTAGTGTTTTGAAAATCACGATTGTTTGATAGGTTATTGTTTTTAAATTGATTATTATTAATATTACTTACATTATAATTGGATGGACGTAAATTATTTTGCGCGTTAATATTATTTGATCTATAAGTATTTTGCATGTAATTTCCGTTATAAGTTCGGTTATTTGTATAACGTGAATTATTTTGGGTTTCCACTGAAAAATTATTATAACCTCTACGATTAATGGGTTCAAAATTTCTGTTATTTTAGCGGAATTGTTAACCATTATTTCGATTATTTTTGTTTATCTCTTTCACCATATCTTTTAATCCGTATTTCAATTCTTTCATATCAGCGTTTTTTTTTATTTGTCATTTATCGGTTCCAAATATTCTGACTCATCTATACCTATTTGTTTTGCTCTTTTTATTAAATCCAACACAGTAGAAGGCGCGTGTGTTCTTAATATTTTTGCTATTTCAGGATTCATTCCTGTGAATAAGTGCTCCATTACATCGATGTCACTCATGGAGCTATTAAATTCATAGCAAAGATCTCTTTTTGCAAGAATATAAATGTAATTACGCTCACCAGGGAGTTTTTTTCGCCTTCTAAGTTCTAATGGTAAATAACTACGATGGTCGGTAGACTATAGTTCATCTGTAATTAGCTTTTTAAGATCATTCCATGTAGCGGGAGCATTAGCACCTACTATTTTGACCCTCTACCCTCTAATCATACCTTAATAGACTATAATCTCTTAAATAAGTAGGGAATTTTTTTAACATTGTGGCATCATCCCACGACTTACTTTCAGAGTGATATTCATATTCTTTAAGCCAATTTACTAATTCTCTGTTGTCTCGGCCGTTAAAAGGTTCGCGTCTTAACACGCTGTTAGAGAACTTTTAACTACATCGGACACAATATTTCTAACCTCGTCCACATTCAGTGCCATATCTCTGTGTATTATAATTAGTGTTGTATATTTTTTTTTAAAAAAAAGAAAAAGAAAGAATTTTTTTTATTTTTCTTTTTCTTAAAGACAAGAAAAAGAAAAGACAAATAAAAATAAAAGATAAAAGAAAAGACAAAGAAAAGACAACTTAAAATTATTTGTGAAAGAAAAGAAAAAGAAAAGACATTTCAAAATTATTAAAAAAGAAAAAGAAAAAGAAACGAATTGAAAATTATAACAAAAGAAAAGAAAAAGACATTACTAAGCGAAAATAACATTAAAAAGAAAAAGAAAAAGACAAATGAAAAGAAAAAGAAAAGACAAAAAAATTTAATTCAAGGACAAAAGAAAAAGAAAAAGAAAATCAAATAAATTATTGAAGAAAGAGAAAAAGAAAAGACAATCAAAATATACTAAAAAAGAAAAAGAAAGAGAAAAGAAAAATGAAAAATTAAAACAAAAGAAAAGAAAAAGATATGAAAAATTAAAAAACGTAAAATATACAACAATAATTATAATATGGGACTTATAGTTTGGAGATAACACTGGAATAAGACTTGCTCTACCAGCCAGACTTATAAAATATTAATAACTTTAACTTATTATTTGTATAAACTGTGTAATTCAAATATATTCAATACTTAATTCAAAATACAGATTATTAAACTGTAATTCTTAAAATAAACAATTCTAATTTAAAGTAATTTAAGTTAACACCTTTTGTTCTCAAGCTAGGGTTACTTAAAATAACTTATCGGTAAGAAATTTAACCGCTCGCAATAAACAGCTTTTCGCAAGCAATTAAAATTTTATTTTCAAAAATCTATATTTTCTAAAATATAATCTGTTTAAAGATTTTAAATTGTCGGCGAACTGAAGTCAACAATAAACGAGAGTACATTTATAACCATTCATCCAAAAATTCATAAAAAAATACAGATGTGTATCTATATCACCACAAATTCTATAAGGATTGTATTGCTGACAATTATTATTTCATTCTTATCAATCACATAATACTTGTAGTCTTAAATTCACAATTGGTAACAATATCGATATTGGGATTTTTACAAAGAATTGCACAGAAATTTCGTTCAATAAACTTATACGGAGGGTGAGAACAGTGTTAAATGAAAAGATTATAGTGTAAATGATTTGAGTATAACACAATGATGAATTATGATAATTAAGGGATAGTACTTTAATTAATTAAATAATACAATAATTATCGGAATAGAAATATTTATCAGACAAATTTTATCAATTATTACGTTAAATTACTTTTCGGCCAGTCACAAATATAAACTAGAATGAACATTATAAATTAGCTCACTTTGATAAATATATCTGGCATTAAAGTACTTTTAAAGAGTACAGTTTGCAATTAGACCATAATTAAGAAAACATTGTTTAGAAAATATAAAAGGATAGTAATACAAGTAAACATTCTCAGCAAACAACATTATTTAAACCAAAGAATTTCTTAACCTAAAATCATTGTTGTGATTACTACTTGAGAGAGTGAACACAAAAATTTCTTTCAGTATGTAATCAACACTCAAACAGTGAACATCACAAACATTTATGCAACCAATAATTTAAGACAAATTTTTTAGATTATTCTTGTTAAATTTTTACTCAAATATACATACTTTATATTACGAATTGTTTAAACAAAAAAATTTATTAACTAAAATATAATTTTTAGAAAATAAATTAATACGAAAAGCATTTTTGATCTAACAATATAATTCTAACAAAAAACTAATAAAAATAAAAATATAGTTATATTAAATTTCTTAAAAGTAAAAATCTTTCAGACAAATAAACCTTCTACAATGAAATTTTATCACCATAAAAGCCTCCTATCTATAAATTTTTTCTCCAAATAAGCCTCATATAAATAAAGTATTTCACCAAAAAAGCATCCTATCTTAAATATTTTTCACAAAAAAGACTTCTTTCTACACCCCGACGAACAGAAATTCCAAATCCAATAGCAGATTGATATAAAATAATATTGAGCTAAAAAAATCAAAGGAACAGAAGTTATAAAAAAGATATGGAATAAATTGATGAATCGGCACCAAATAATACATTAGCATTAAAAACAATGCAATATATTTGATGAAGAGAAAACGTGCAATAATTATACTGTATAGGCGATACAATATTAAAACAGATGAACCTTAATTATGTACATATTTTAATTTTTTCGTACATAAAATGTTATGACTCTAACTTCTCTCATACCAAAGCTCTATGGTTTAATAGTTAAATATTAATAATTAAATTATATTAGAATCATAAAATAAAAATGCTTTTAATTCAATTATTTCTTATCTTAAAAAATATTTGCCAATATGAAAACCGGTATATGCCACATTGGGTTATAAAATAGTATAAAACTAACATTATATCAATAGAAAAACCTTCAAATGCAAACTTGGGTTAGAAATTTAAAAGATTATAAAAATATTTACTGTGCACAAGTTTGTCTAACAATCTTTGATATATATAAATAATTTGAAAACTAATAATTAATTAGTATCGATGTTTTGTTAAGTTTCATTGACTGATTCTTATAAATTTGGCCTAACACATTTAGATTATCACAATAACTAAATTTTTAGCTCATTAGACTAACAAAAATATTTATGATAACAATTTCAATATTGAAATTATTTTATAATATTGATAATGGTTATTTTAAAAATTATTTAATCTAAATTAATTTTTTTAATGAAAATATAAGTTTTCAAAATTTCCCAATTTAATTAATTTTATTTATCATTCTAAGAAATTCTAATATTATTTATTACTAAAATACAAACTGTAAATTTAATAAACAAATAGTAAATATAATTACTAAAATTTTTCTATTAAATTGTTTGGGTGGTAATAAAATATCACAATATTATTTTATAAAATTTATTAAAAGACTGACATGGATTTTAACACATCTTTGGAAAACTAGAATAAATACACTACAATGCAAATTTGAAAGCTTAAAACTTTTAAATTTATATTAGATGCCAATCCAATTTAGGTATACACCAATTTATTTTTTTAGTAATGTTGTTTGCTTTTAATAAAGAAAAAGAAAATGATGAAATAATTTTTCTTTTTATTTTATTCAAGAAAAGAAATCTAAATAAATTAATCAAACTTAAGAATTCAAAATAAAAAATAACAATTAGTCATAGTTTTTTGTCGACAGACTGACGCAACTACAGATCGACATACCAAATTACCAAATGACCAAATGACCAAATGACCAAATGACCAAATGACCAAATGACCAAATGACCAAATGACCAAATGACCAA
>JAQIVF010002013.1:0-12120 GCA_034698365.1 Steganacarus magnus | reverse complement strand
AAGTAATTAAAATGAAAAAATGTGTTACAAGCAAAAGTAAAATACAATTAAAATTGAAATTAAATTAAAAAGCAAAACCAAAATAAAATCAAAATTGTAATTTTAAACGAAAGCAAAAGCAAAAGTAAAGTAAAATTAAAATTTCAAAATCAACAACACTAATGTAAATTAATATTATGGTTATTATAAGTTTCTTTCATTATTTTGTACAAATTATCTTTTAGAGATATTTTAATTAGCAAAATTCACTTTCACTTTAGAGTAAGAGAAAGATGTGTAATTAAATTTTCGTTTTTGTAAAAAAAACAAAAAAAGCGAAATTAAAAAGCAAAAAAAAAGCCAAAGTTAAATTAAACTTAGAATGAACATTAAAATGATCTCACTTTGATAAACAAAATATTTATTATTATTCAAAATTCAATAAATAAATAAATAAATAAATATATAAGAATAAATTTTGCAAAGATATTTCACATCTCCATAATAAACAATGAGTAAAATATTATTTGAGAAAACATTACAAAATTATTTGAGAAAATTAACTAAATTATTTGACATTATTTGACATTATTTGACAATTATACATAAATTTAGACTTATAATTACCATATTGTAAGAAAATTAAAATCTTAAGAAAAATAGAAAATAACAAAAATCAAAAATCAAAAATCAAAAATCAAATTACAATCAAAACGAAAATACAATCAAAATAAAAATTTGTATAAAAATAGAAATTAAAATACAATTAAAATAAAAATTTGTATAAAAATAGAAATTAAAATACAATCAAAATTAAAACCTATTGTCAAAAGGGAGCTAAAAATAAAATATGATTATTTATTTAAGCTTACCGTTGATTATTATTTACAATGTTTGCGGTATATAAACATTCCGATTTACTTTTTATTACGAATAATTAAAATGTAAATTATTTTTGATTAAAATTTTAAAGTTGAATACAACTCTACTAAGATGTAAAAAACAACAATGTTATAATACAAGTAAAATCATTAAAAATTTAAACAGAAATAAACAAATAAAAATTAAAATTTTTATATAAAAAATTCATATTAATATTACTTATGCACGTTTTTACAGTGGCACCATAACATTTTATAGAAAAATCAATTTCTTGATGTTAAAGAAGAACCGGTTTTATAATGGTCGCCACTCCATATTGTTGTGGTTAAAGATATAGTGCTAAATGATTTAATATGCACGCACCTGAACATCTGAGAACATATAAAATACTTCTTACTAATTAACTACTATTTAAACTGTCAATTCTCTCCTCAAATATTTCATGTTCTAATCAAGCATCGCCTTCATTAACATTAAACCTCTCAGCATCTAATCGTAGTTGTTATATGTTATCCAACGCAACCACACTGAATGCTTCGTTTATCCAATTGATATTTGTAAGTGGAAGTTACGTTACAAAAACAGGCGCTGCTGCAATATGAACAAAATATTTCTCATGCATTATGCAAATACAGAATGCAAACATTTCCCAATATTTATCAATATAAACCATAGTTACACAGACTCCAAACCTCTAGGGGGGCCTTTCACAAAATTTCTCAAAATTCTTGGGTGGCGTCAAATCTTACCGGATTTATTCCGAAAGACAAATTTTTTCCGAAATTTTTAGAAAATTATAGGAGTCTCAAAAACTCATCGGATTTAAACGACAATTTTTGAAAATCCAAATTTTCTATGGGGTGAACCCTGGGCAAGCCACCTCTGTGTAAACATTAATTTCAGATAATACTTCATTAAAGGAATTAATAAAAGTTATAAAAAATATTTCGTTCAAAATAAGTTTAACTTTCGACCGGTAAACAATTTCGCTGACATTTATTCGAAATATTAATTTTAGTTATAAGCAAATTAAACAAATGCAAGTGATGTGCCTATTAAAAAGAGAAGTGCAATACATTGCGCAATAAGTGTAAAGAAAACTCTAAGGAATGTATAACTATTGTTACGTCGCTACACAATCAAGAATATTATCATTTATTAAAACAAAATCAAAAGCCAAAAATTACAATAAAAATGATCCACAAAATAAAGTATTTAATTTTAGATTAATAAAATTAGTTTCTACAACATCAGTACCTATCAGTTTAAATGAAAAACAAGAGCATCGCAATTTACTATTATATTTGGATGAAAAATTACTAATTCCAAGCAGAAATGGATTGGTCAAAAAATGTTTAAATGTTTTTAATAAATCAAAGCAAGAAATAACAATTAAACTAGAGAATGCAAAAACTGTTTGTTTAGGCGCAGATATTCAGAGTAAAAAGGGTTTGTCTGAATCTTATTTAAAAATAGCTGCTTATTTTATAACGATTTAAAGAACAAAAAAATTAAATTAACATTATGCTTAAAATAATTTCCACATCCAAACACAGCTGAGAATATTAGAGACTTAATTCAATACACTTTAATGAAAATAAAATTCCTTTAAAAAAATACCTAGAGTTATAACTGATAATGGTTCCAGCATAGTAAATTCTTTTAAACTAGAGTGGCTAGAAATATAGGATAATGATTACATCGAAATAATTAGTGAAACAGATTTAGAAATCAACACATTTTATTTATGAAGGCGAATAATAAAAATTACGAAAATGAATTTAATACTAACGAAAACTTTTATAATCTAAAGTTAAAGAAGTAAAAATAATTAGAATTAGTTGTGTTGTTCATATGCTACAGTTTGTCATTGATAAATGTCTAAAAATATCAAGTTTAAATGACACATTAAAAAATAACACAAATTTACAAAAAAATTCAGACATTCTGGAAACTTGTCCGAATTAATAAAATGTACTTCAGGCTGTTTTTCCAAAAATAACTCCTAGAAAATAGAACTCAATTTATTAACAAATTAAATCTTTGTTGAATAAACTTGTTTACAAAAAAAATATGCAATATAGGCAAACAGATTGGGAAAACGTAAAATGTTTTATTGAATTATACAAATTTTAAATGACAACAAATGAATTATGTAAAGATAAGGAAACAACTATATCAAAAATTTGCTCATCTATATTGTAATTAAAGCATCAACTCAAATCATTTATTTTATTAAATGTTTCGCTTAAAATATTAGCTGAAAATTAGCTTCAAGAATTAGAGATAGAATTTCGACATTACTTGATCCAATAAGTGAAAAATTGCGAGATGGAATTTATGTCACCGCTACATTTCTTGATCCACGTTTCATTAAAATTCTCTCAGACGAACAATGTTCTGTTGCTAAAAATTTTTTAAAAGAATTTTCAAAATGTTCTATTAACGAGAATAAAATATTGAACAAATTGTAACAAGATTTAAAAACATTGGGAACTTATCAGCATTTAAAGTATTTTTAGAAGCAACACTTGAAACAATTTCATCTAAAACTATTAATTTTATGGAAGATAGAGACAAGCAAATTTTAAGTTGGATTCATTTTAATTCCACAAATCGATTATACTTAAAACTTGATCCGATAAAATTTTTGAAAAATTATATTAGTGTCAAATATTTTGAAGTATTAAAAATAATAGCTGTAAATTTTATGAAAATGTAACGAACATCTATAGGATTCCTAATTTCTGAATCATTGCAAAAAATTCATTCTTACGAGTTGATGATCTATACACTGTTGATGATCTATCCACTTTTAAGAAATTGTATCTCTCATCTAGCTTGCAAAGTTTGTCAAAGATTTCTTCATTTAATAACTCGCCGGTGGTAATGTTACGAATATTCCTTGTTTTTCGTCATGTAATTAGATTTGCTCAGTAAAAATTTAAAAATGGCGTTTTGTTGAACATGAAAAAGCTTTTAGGTATTTTACAGCAACACCTGTCTTTATTTCGCAATTCCAACATACATCGTTTAACATATAATAACCCGATAGATTGTTGTCGTTCGTTTCCACAGTATATTGTTGGGAATGATAACCCCTCGACGTTCGTATCTCTCAGTATCAATAAAGGGGATCTATTATTTAATACACTCTCCTGGTGAAAATACTATCGCGTTATTATCCTGCCACAGAGTATAATTGTATGTTATAATATATTGTTCCTTTATTTCGTTCCATTCATCTTGTTGACAATCCAACTTATGGTTCTCATTATCTTAAATAATACTATTGTCTTCAACCATAATTACGAATTTCTCAATTGCTTGACGATGTTATCTAATCCACGATTTCGACATTTTCAATTGCTCTTCTTTATTCAGTGGAGTATTAAGACGTTTAGCGGCATAATAAATAACAATTAGTCATAATTCTCCAATAATGTTCTCGGAAACAATTAGTCATAATAACTGTCACTGTTTTGGGAAACAATCTTATCTTGAACATCGTGAAGCTGATAAAAATCACCGAAGCATACAACAGACACACCGCAAAACATTTCCTTGGAGTGAAATAATTCCAACAAATTATAATCTACTTGCTTAAACATTGTTAAGCCTACAATTGAAATTTCATCAATTATTACTAATTTAAAATCTTGTAACTTGCAATGAAGGGTCTTCCCTAAGTCAGCACTCAAGTTTTTGATTTGTTGTATACTGAATCACTGATAAATAGAAAGCAGAATTGTCACACAGCAGATGGTAAATGCGGATATACCTGTTGGAGCAAACAGTAAAACTTTAATTGTTTCAGCTCGTGCACCTACTTGAGAATTATATATTCGAATTAGAGACTGGTTTACAGCACTTATTAGCATGGATATTCCAGTACCAGCACCACCAAAAACTATATTGAGTATTTGTTTAGTCGATGTTCAACATCGATGTATCGGATTGAACCATCGAATTGTATTCCATTCCGTTGTATCATTGAAGAAATAACATGCACAAATTATATACATCTTTTGTCCTTGAACTAATTCAATTTTTTCTTTTCTCTTTCTTTTTCTTCTTAAATTAATTTTTAATTTCTTTTTCTTTTCTTCCTTAATTCATTTTGATTTTCTTTTCTTTTTCATTTCTTCAAGAAAAAGAAAAATTCAAGAATGTTTTAGAATATTGGTAAAAAACCCATATTTTTCATGAAAAAGATTTTTTATCAGAATAGTGAAATACAGACGGACAAACACAAATCCATATAACTGCCTTGATTTCATCTAGGTCAGATAATTTCAAAGTCAAATTTAATTAGCGATTAAGTAATTATCGGTAATTTCTGTGTCGGTAAAGTCATTCTTCGTATTGACATTTGCGGTAATGTCGTGCTAAACTTTTATTTATTCACTGTTTAGTATTAATAACAAAATACTGATTATATCTATAATTTATTCATAAAAAAGATATAATAATAAATTTTTTCTAAGACCACAAAAATTTTTTTAAAATGGTCACAAAAAATAAAATATAAATTAAATGGGAATGATTAAAATTAGATCAACTTCCAAACTGCTAAATACTAATAAATTATAAATTATAATTAAAAATTAAATAAACATAAAATATAATCCTTTTTTAAAATTTGATTTTTATTAAGTTATAAAAATTTGATTAATTAATATTGGCTTCAATAATTGGTCCTATTAATTAGAATTGTTTCAATTGTACTTTTTTCAATTTCAATTACGATTAATAATTTTTTTTTGAATTTCGATGAATTTCAATTACGAATTTTTATCTTTATTTTAAATTCAATTAAAGTTATATTAAATTATTCTATATTTTTTAATTCAAAATTAATTAAAATTACGATTATTTATTTTCACTTAATATCATTTCAATTTTAATTTAATATTAAAATAACATTTATAATTCGATTGCTTACAATATCTTTAAAAATTAAGTAATTTGGCTTAAAATTGTTTTTATTTTATACATAAATATAAATAAATCAAAATAACTTTTTTAACATAAATAAATTATTTAAAAATTTTCAAATTACTACTCTAGACGTTAATTAAAGTAATTCTATTTTGAATTCCAACATATTTACTATATTGAATTTATTGATTTTGATTTAATTTTAATTGTAACCAAATTTGAAAGTAAAAAACAACGCTTAATAGATTTCAATATTTTTGATATTACTTTCACTTTAGTTATAGTAAAAATGTAAAACACTATATTTATTCTCTTGTTATCTATATTTTTTCTAGTGTTGTTTCGCTTTTTAAAATTAAAATTTGAAAATATTTTATTTTTACTTTTTAATTGAAAGTAAAAGAAAAATGAAATTAAAAAATATAACAAAGATAAATGTAAAAGTGAAGAAAAATTAAACCAAAAGAAAATTATAAAAGTTAAATTAATGTAAAATTAAATCGATTAATAAATCGATAACAAAAAATTAATTAAACAACACTAGTCTTAGGTTTTTACCTCGAGTTTTTTTAAATATGTAATATAGAATTTATTTTAATTTTTATAGTTACATTAAATATAGAAGTTAAAATAAATCTTGAAATTCTTTACAAGTTTGAAATATTCTACAAGTTAAAAACTGTTATTATTTAATAAAATTTTATTTTGTAATTAGTCTTAAATTTTATATTATATTACTGATTACATCAAATTTAAGGAATTTTTTTAATTAAATGAAATTTTTAATTTATATTAGTAAGGAAAATATAAATTTAAAAAGAAATAAAAGAAAAATACAATTATAATTGAAAATAGATGTTGAAAACGGGTCCCGTGGGAAGCGGGAGGAGTGGGATTAAGTAAAATACATGCGGGATGGGAGGGAATGGGAATAAAGTAAAAATTTTCGGGATAGGCGGGGAACCCGCAAATTCCCACCTAGTAGAAAAATCCCGCATTTGAACGAAATTGAAAAGATAATCGCTAAATTCCGATGAGTTTTATGGTCTCACAAAATTTTGACTGATTTATTGAAAATAATTTATTAAAAGTAACTACATTTGTTTCATTGAAAATACCTCGTAAGATATACTATATTAAGCTAGATTTTGTTAAAGAACATTATCAGAGACATGACCTTTTCTAACTTTAAACAGATAAAAAGTGTGCGTAAAATCGGACTAAAAAATGAATAAAAATCGCACTTAAAAAGCGGAAAATAAAATGTAAGAAACACCTTTTTGAACATTGGAATAATATTTTCTATAATAATTTCTATAATAATTTGTTTACAAATTAAGATATTTGGAATTTACATTAAAATGTTTCAGTAATAAATATAATAAAGTTGAAAATTTTGTGGGGTCTAGAAAACTCATCAATTTTGAACGATAATTTTGTGAAAACATCAAATAATCGTAAAATCCGCCAAAAAGTGGCTTTTGTTTAAAAATTTGTAAAATTTGGATTTATCGGACTAACAAAGTGTATTTATTTAAATCCTTATTTCGTATTAAGAATATATATTTATTTTTCCTCTTAATTAATGTAATGATTAAAAAGGTGGATTTTACGAAAAAGTCCTGTCTCTGAACATTATTGATATTTAATACTTCTCATTGAATTTGCATGTAAAAATAGTATTTCCCGGGATTTAAGGCCGGTAGCTGCGGAAAAAGGCAATTTTGCCGTTGCGAGAGGGACCCATACGATTTTAAAAAATTTTTACTGCGGGCGGTAGTGGAAGTGTAAATATGAATGTTTTTCAACCTCTAATTGAAAATAAAAGAATTAGAAAAAGAAAAATACAAGGAAAAATTAAAAAAAGTAAAAGTAAAATTATTCAAGTAATATTATAACAAAATATTAGAATAAAAACAGAAATTAATTCATAAACTTTATTTCTAACATGACTTTAATTAATGACTTCATATAATTAATGTATTAATAAGAGTACTGGAAATTTATTCGAATGAATTCGATTGTATTTACCTTCTCAAACAAAATACCGAACTTTTTAAAAATTTAAATAAATTAAAATTAAATTTTTTATTTAAAGAAATAGTTATTTGGTTCTAATCTTTTGTAAAATAATTAAAATGTCAACTAAAGATTTACTGTTAATGTAGTGTTTAAGATATTGTTGTAAGTTATGACGAATGCAAAAAAAAAATTGTTTTGGCGCAGACAATTGGAGTAAAAATGGTTTTTTACAAACTTATTTAGGAATTAAAGCTCATTTATGAATAAATGATAAAATAATTTATTTTAACACTGCTTAATATTATATCCACAATAACATACAGCTCAGAATATTAGAGATTTTATGGTTTATAAAAATTATAGTATTTAGTAATTTAGCCATAAGTTATATTTTATTTAAAAATTTGTCAATAAAATAATAACTGTAAAACATTCAATGAAGAGTCTTAAATCTTAATAAAAACTTTTGATATATTATATATTTGGATAAAGCAACGACCGGATTGTATATTATTTTTTCAAAAATTTTTTCATAAAAATTAATTATTATCTCTACATATTTTATCTAAAATCGATAGAAAATTGTCAGATATCTGGATTTGGGATTTTCGTGTGTTTGATGTAGTGTTGTATATCTTTTAAAAAAAAGAAAAAGAAAAAGACTAAGTTTTTATCTTTTCTTTTTTCTTGAAGAAAAGAAAAAGAAAAGACAAATGAAACAAGATCGAAACGGTCATAATATCTGACTTCGTATTTAAATTTCTGTTAGATATATGGATCTTATTTTATTGTTTAATGATTATTAGTGGTCGCTTGCTCACAACGTTCGCTCGCTCCCCGCTTACTATAATGCCTAATATGGCAGATGCCGGTTTAGTACGGATTCCATACTATATTACCGCCCAAAGTAGCAGATGCCGGTCTAGTACGAGTTATATACTATATTACCGCCCAAAGTGGCAGATGCCGGTCTATTACGGGTTTTATACTATATTACCAACCAAAGTGGCAGATGCCGGTCTAGTACGGGTTTTTATAACCATAAATTACCGCCCAAAGTGGCAGATGCCGGTTTAGTTCGGGTTTATACTATATTACCGCCCAAAGTGGCAGATACCAGTAACTCTCTTTATTAGTATCGAGGAAAATCCCGTTATTATCAAAGAGAAAATTCTCTTTATTAGTAACGAGGAAATACCCATTATTAACAAAGAAAAATCTCTTTATTAGTATCGAGGAAATTCCCGTTATTATCAAAGATAGTGGCGACATGGACGGACAGACGAACGGACATTCCCAAATCCATATACCTGCCTTGATTTTATCGAAGTCAGATAAAAAATAGTAAAAATAAAAAGAAAAAGAAAAGAAAATTGTGACGGATGTCTGATCACAAATAAAAATTAGATTAACTTTTGATTTGAAAACCAAAATTTTATTGATTACAAAAAACAACGTGTTTTACAATTATTGATTTAAAACGGAAACACATTGATTAAGAGTCTGCGAGAAATAGATTGAGTGACACTGACTGAGAGACTAAGTGTGTGAGAGAGAGAGACACTGATTGAGTGACTGTCAGCGAGAGAGGAAGAGAAACTGAAATCAAGCCCTTTTATAGGGCTGTTGAAAGGGAAGCGGAAAACAAACAATTGATGTATCGCGTGATGTGATTGGAGTGACCTCTGGGAGCACAATTTCCCGGCCAAGATGACCAGCAATTGTTTTGTTGGTTATCCTACCGACTGCGCCAAATTGTGACCGATGTTTGATCACAAATAAAAATTAGATTAACTTTTGATTTGAAAACGAAAATTTTATTGATTACTAAAAACAACATGTTTTACAATTAGTGATTTGAAACGGAAACACAATGATTAAGAGTCTGCGAGAAATAGATTGAGTGACACTGACTGAGAGACTAAGTGTGAGAGAGAGAGAGACTGATTGAGTGACTGCGAGCGAGTGAGGAAGAGAAACTGAAAGCAAGCCCTTTTATAGGGCTGTTGAAAGGGAAGCGGAAAACAAATAATTGATGTGTCGCGTAATGTAAATGGGGTGACCTCTAGGGGCACAAAATTTATAATAAAATTTGAAAGAAAAAGAAAAAGAACAAATTTATGGAAAGAAAAAAACTTAATTTTTGCATTGCTTTGTTTTATTTGCTTTATTTGCATATAATTGTTTTTTAGTGAGTGTCGTGATTGCAGACGTGTTGTCTGATAAAATTATATTATTACAAAACAAAATCGCAACAGTGTATGCCTAATAGCCAAGACGCTGCCACTAGAGATTTTTTTCTTGTGTGGTTATTTAAAACATAAAATAAAGAAGATTATAGTACGTTCAAATTCGGAGCTAAAAATCGCACTCAAAAGGTAGTTCAACAATATTCTTCAGGAAATTATTAATCGAACACTCAAAGCATGACGAAAAAGATGTATATTTATTTTACTATAACATTTAGAAAAAACAAGAATAACACATAGAGAGCTCACATTTTAGTCAAATATAATTTTTTATTTCAACAAACTCAGTAAAAATACTTTTCAATTTTTTGTAACGTCATTTTAATTGATATTAAATTATTTATTTAAATGTAATTTTAAAAGCAGGACGCACCGAACAGTGGGATTTACCAACCTACAGTCTGAATGTGAAAGTATGCTTAAGACATACCCAAAAGTCAGTGAATAACTAACTGAAACTAATGAATAAATCGAAAATATTATGAATTTATCACTACGGGATCAGCTGAAGTGACATTGACAAACGCGAAGTGAGCAACACAAAAAGCTTCATTTCGGATAGGTGATTAAGATTTTTGTGTGGTATCGGCTTAAGTGGTCACTTTAGTGTTTACTATCCCATGCAAAGTTTGTTTTAGGCAAGTGGAGATGTGTTCTAGCAGTCGATGAAGTATTGTGAATGTGATGGATAACGCCAATGGCTTTATAACGGATAGGTGATTAATATAGTATAGCTCGCAAATGAACAGTCGGACGCAACAACCAACTAGCTGACTGTCAGCGCTTGCTTAAGATATACCCAGGATTCATTTAATAACAATGATTTGTTGACATAGACACCGGTGGCCAAGTTGGCGGAACCTTCCTCCTGTTAGCCACCGAGGAGTCGGATGCAACAACCAACTTTCTGACTGTCAGCGCATGCTTAAAACATAGCCAGGAGTCAGTGTATAACAATGGTTTGTTGACACAGACACAGTTAATCCGCGGTCTGGCTGTTAGGTCTTGCCTAGGACAAACCTGCGACTCGCTGTATAGCGCAGGATTTCTTTCACAGACACACTGTAACATGATTGCATACACTTCCTCCAAACAATAGTGGGACGCACCAACCAACTATCTGGCGGTTAGTTCTTGCTTAGGACATATCTTTGACTCGCTGTAAATCGTAGTATTGCTTTCACAAACACCCTGTACCAAGTTGGCAGACTTATCCATTAATACAGATATACAAAAAATTAAATAAATATTTTGACAGTTTTTAGTAAATATAATATTACAAATTTTGGCCTAAGATAACAAAATATATTCCGTGCTTTTTTTTATAAACGGTAGCTCATAGAATAACAATAAAGGGTTCATTTAAAAGCAATGTTACTCCTATATTAATTAGCACTTCATTTTACAATAAAAATCTTGTTAAAAAGCGACGAAAGTATTCAAAAATCGATAAACTACGGTTATTCATAAACTTTGTCATAGAATGACAATTAAGGGTTCATTTTAAATCTACTCGCACAATAAGCTGTGATTTTTATCCATTTAAAATTTTTCACAAAAATTCCATTCGCACAATAAGCCAATAATACACCAATTTAACAGAATCATCAAGTCACTTATCGGAAACAGTTAATTTGTCATTAACGAACAGGAGTCGCTAGTAATTTTTTTCCCAAATACTGATTTGTCAGCTAGTGGGAAACTGTTTTGATAACCAAAACGCATACTGAAGAATGTTTTTGCATACAGGATTTCATACACACTGTTGGTTTTTGTATTCAGTAATTTACAGTGGTGTAGAGTGGTGCACAGTGGTGTACAGTGGTGTATTCAGTTGTGTGTACAGTGGTGTATACAGTGGTGTGTACAGTGGTGTGTACATTGGTGTGTACAGTGGTGTATACATTGGTGTGTACAGTGGTGTGTACAGTGGTGTATACATTGGTGTGTACAGTGGTGTGTACAGTGGAGTGTACAGTGGTGTGTACAGTGGTGTGTACAGTGGTGTGTACAGTGGTGTGTACAGTGGTGTGTACAGTGGTGTGTA
>JAQIVF010002012.1:0-12121 GCA_034698365.1 Steganacarus magnus | reverse complement strand
TATTCTTAAAATTTTTATTTTAAATGAATTTTGATTTTGATTTCTTATTCCAAAATCTTTTTGATTTGATTTTAATTAAAAGTAAAATTAAAAACAACACAAGTTAAAAGTGGCATTATTTCGTTTTTTACATGGTATATACTAAATTACCGTCAAAAGTGGTATTTCTCCGCATTCTCATACAAAAGTGGAATTATTCCGTTTAAAAAATATGTTTACCTCGTTATCGAAATCACCTACCTCGTATTAAAATTTAGCAACCTCATTATAAATTTTCCAACCCTGTTCCTTTTTCAAAAAAGTGGCTTTATTCCTCTTTGCCATTTGCAAAAAACATTTAACATAACATATTCTTTAAAAAAATTAAAATAAATTAATAAAAATCCCCATAATTCGATATTAGTTTATGTAAATGTTATTAAATCCGTATTCTAATTGTTCGTTTAATCTAGTGTTAATTAGCTACACCTTAAAAAGTATATTATCTTAAATCAAAACAATATTAAATCTATATAATTTAATGTTACACATTAAGTTTTTAAAACAACAACCTAAGTTAAAAACCTTAATTTTTTGAATTTTTGAATTCAAGAAAAATATATTTATATTTTATATAAAATAAAGAAATATAAAGCTTAACATAAAACTTTTAAAATTCTCAATAATACTTTTATACAGTTTTTTAAAACTTTACAATTTTTTAAGACTTTATCAAAAATTTAAAAATTATTAAATTATAAAATAGTTTATAAAAATTTACAAAAAAAAATAAATTAAAATTATTCTATATTATATAACATTTAATATATTGAAAATCTATGATATTAATAATATTATTTTGTCTTATCCCAAGTGCTAACCCAAGTGCTGACCCAATTGCTAACCCAAGTGCAAACTCAAATGCAAACTAAAGTGCAAACCCAAGTGCTAACACAGGTACTAACTAGTGTTGTTTCAATTTTTAAAAATTGAATTTGAAATTGAATTATTCATCAATTTCAATTTCAATTTTAGTAAAATCAAAAATCTAAATTGAAATAAAATTGACATTGAATATTTTTTGTAAATAGAAATTGAAATACAATTGATTTACAATTAATTATAAAAAATTAAAATTCCATTAATTATAAATTTTTAAAAGCTATATATAATAGATATGTTTCGAACATACTTTGCAACTTTAAATCAACTATTAATATACAGTATTTTACATAACGAGGTTATTATGTTACGTTTATCAAAATATGCAAAAACTATATATCGATTTCTTAATTCTTGGTAATTAATTAACATAATAAAAAAATCATTGAATAAAAATTCATTTTGGTATGGACTGGTAAACCTAAGAATTGTTTCATTACCTAAATTTTGATCAATAAGTATTAATAAAATGTGTAAAATTTAAGGTAAAATAAAATTGAAATATAATCGTATTAAAATTGAAATTGAAATACAAAAATTTTTAAAAATTGAAAGCGAAATAAATTGATTTGGAAAATTTTTGAAAATTAAAATCGAAACAAAATTGAAATAAAAAATTTTTTAAGAAATCGAATTGTAATAAAATTGAAATGAAAAAATTTTGAAGATTGAAATTGCAACAAAATTGCAATGAAATTTTCTAAATGAAATTGAATTAAAATAAAATTGATATACAAAAACTGCAATTGAAACAACTCAAGTGCTAACCCAAGTGTTGAACTATTTGTGCCACCGTACAAATTGAATTATTTTCTTTGTTAGACGAAACCCAATAAACATTGAAAAAATATTTATCTAAGTAATTATAAATTTGGAAATTGAATAAATTACAGTTTATGTATTATAAGATAAATTTTAAGAAGATAAACATTGAAATTCAAATTATTAAATTAATTATTAAATTATTAAAAATATTGAATACAGTATGAGAAATAAATGAAATAATATTTAAGTATATTGATTTGATATTGTCTTTCTATTACGCACTTGTCACGCGTTTACTATTGTTAATAAAGGGTTTTGAAGGGATTATAAAACTTTTGTCTGAACTTTAGTATAAAATCCGGAATATTACACTTTTATTCTATAATATAAAAATTATTATATCAAAATACAGATTATTTCAATTTTCTGAAAATCAAAATCAATAGTAAATGAAAATATAAAACTTTAAAAGAACAACACTAGTTTAACCTAAACTAATATTTGGTTTAGCAATTAAAAAAATTGCAATTTCTAAATCTAATAACAATTATCTAATTTTTAATTTAATATCAATTCTATTAAGATTTGCTATTTGTTTAGATTTTATTTACTATGACCAGAACTCTGAATATTTTAAAATTATAAAATAATCAATAAAAATTTTTTGTTTTTAGATATGATCAGTAAATTATAAAACTTAAGGATAAATTAAAAAAAACTCCACACTTCACTATACCAATAACATAAAAATCATTATTTATGGGTAATAAAACTTTTTTAAAAATTCATTATTTACAGTATATTAAACTGTTTTTAAATTACGTATCAAATGTTAAACTCAAGTAGGTGGAACTTTGTCGATTTATGTTTCATTTCTTATATTTATTATTAATTTTCAATTTAATTTTATAAAAATTACAATTAAATTTCGATATTTTTAAACAGAAAAAATTTTAACTTTAAATTTTTAAAATCAGAAACAATATTTATGCAGAAATCAATTTTGAATATAGAATAAAAGATAAAAAAAACTTTAATATTTTTAATAAATAACATAGCATTTGGTTTTATTTAGCATTAATTATCAGAAAAAAACATTTTTTATTAATATTTCTATTTTAATAAAATTTAATTTGTTTTTATTGTCTCTTAGAATTCACCATAATTTATTTAAATAAAAGAATAAAATTAAGTTAAAATGAATTAATCTCAAGAAACTAAAATATTATTACACATATAATTACACACACATACAAAAATATGTAACATACAAGTAAATGAACATAAAAACACATGTTTACTAACATAACCTAACCTAACCTAACCTAACCTAACCTAACCTAACCTAACCTAACCTAACCTAACCTAACCTAACCTAACATTACCTAACCTAAGCTAACCTAACCTAACCTAAAGACGTCGCCTTTTGTGAAGAACAATATGAGCTGAGCTTATATAACTACAAAATGTAACAATAGAGTGCAGTATTGAAAAAAATACATTAGATTCTCGTTATATAGGCATCAATTGTTGTGCAAACAATGATATAAAAAAATTTAAAAAAGATAAACAATTAATTTTTTTAATTAGTAAATTTAATTTGATTGCATTGATTAATTAAAAGATAATTGTAAATCTTTGACAAGCTGTCACTCAGGAGGCGCTTGTCAAAGAATCTTAAGATTAAAATTTTTGCCCTAATAGTTTAGGGTTTTACTTTTAAAAGAGCTTTTCAGTGATATATATGTTGATTGTCCCAATTGATCCATGGGTGATAATTGGAACAATTAATGATATATATGTTTTATGAAAGCTGGTAATTAGTAGATTAATAAAAAATTGTTCTTAAGATTATGTGAGACGCACCTCTTAATTTAGAGCGTGTCAAAGTCCGTAAAGTTATAAGATAATTGTTTAAGATAATTATAATTAATTTAGACACTCAAAGGTACACTAATTTGGTCTTCACAATTAATTTCTATGTTGTCATTAATAATATCTATTTCTTCATCATCACTGTCACTGTCACTTTCAACAAATCTAATAATCAAATTCTCAATATGGTTATCAACTAGATTATCGTTATACCAATACTCGTCTTCTAATTCTTTGCATTTTCTTATATAATTAGACCAATTCTCAACGGTGACATTATTAAAACCATTGATGATTAGATTCTTAACGGATTCAAGTGTGTGTCGAGTATTGTTGTCGCGAACAAACTTTTTTAATTGTGCCCAAACCTTCTCAATTGGATTAAAATCACAATAATAAGGAGGTAATCTTAAAGTTATGTGTCCATATTGTTCAAGCAAATGGTCAACAACATATTGTTTTTGAGAAGAATTTTGTTTTACAATTTTTAACAATTCTGCTTTCAATGCATCCTCAGGATATGTAATGCCATTCTCGTCAAGCCAACACTTAATTTGAGTTTTGTTGTTTTGTTGGGTTGGTGCTTTGTTGAATAACCTTGAATGGTAAGGAGCATTGTCCATAACTATTACTGAGTTAGTTGGTAGGTTTGGAATGAGTTGTTTCTGTATCCAATTTTCAAAAACTTTGCTGTTCATTTCCGTGTGATAGTCAGTATCAATTTTAGTTGCTTTGAATACTAGATCAGTATTTCCAACGAAACCATTAGTGCTGCCAGCATGTAAAATTATGAATCGTTGACCTTTACCAGTTGGAAACTTTAGTGGTGGAAGTTCAGAAGGAGATATCAACACTCTGTTATGAATCATGTTTTGATGCACAAATGTTTCGTCAAGAAAGATAAAGTTTGAAATATGGTAAATATTTTCTAATTCTCTTTTTTTTCGTAAATACTGTCGTCGTAGCAAAACAATATCGCTTCTTTCCATTAGAATTCCTCTAGCAATTTTAGTACTCGCAACATATTTAAATCCCATTCTCTTAATAATTCTGTAAAATGTCCTTGAAGAACATCCTTGAAATGACAATGACTCGTGCGAATCCTTTTGAATGTAAAGTTCTTCAATAGTTGGAAACTGATTATTTTTGTAAATATGTCGTATCATTGTGTTAATAATACTTATATCACAATTATCATAAGTATATTTCAATGGACGAATCTTTTTGGCTGGAGACTTAATACCATATTTAATTAATCTCCTAACTGTCATTAGAGATACTCCTGCTAAAGTTGCAACTTTATTATAGAGAATCATTTTTTTAATTCCTGGATTCTCCTTTTCTAACTCTGATTTTAAATGCAAAATAATATCTTGAGATTGTTTATTAAGAGTGTGACCTTTTCCGACCTATGATGTATTAGCAATACTTTTTAGCATAAATATTATGAATGAAATGATGATTATTAAAAAGATAGCACTTTCTAACCACATTTTAATTTATTCGCACTATAATTAATAACGTAACACAATATTTTTACGAAAAATTAATAATTTGTATAATAACACACTTTATAAAATGTAAACACACGTGTATTGTATACAAACGTGTTTTATTGTATTGAAGTTTTTGATATAAACAAAAGTGACCTCAATTTTAAACCTCCAATAGAATTTGGGTGATGTCACTTTTATATGCAGAGAAATTGTTCTCCACTAAAGGCGACGTCTTTATCTCTTTACTAAAACCTAATATTACACATTTCAAAAACTATTGAAGCAATTTATTTTAAAATAATTTCAACATTGTATTAAAGCGTTAGTTATTAACTCTAATTTTATGAAAAATCTAGGGTTTTTATTAAAAATTATTATTAAGGCTAATATTTTTAACAGCATTTAAACTGAACTATTGTTTTTATTAGTAAATAGATCAACACATAAAATAAATTACAGTTTTTTTAAACAATTCAGATGTATTATAAAAAATCTTTCACTATTAGGCATTTTGGGATAGTTTTTTGCTGCCTTCCACAGTACAGTGCGCATCGCATTTTATGCGCTTCACCCCTACATATAAACGTAAACGCTCTCTGATATACACAGAAGCTTGATTTACTTAGCAAAAATCGAAATCACACAACAAATAAAATATTGCAAAAAAATGTATCTATAAAATTTTTAAAGAAAAAGGATTTGCAATAATTTTGCAATCAATTTGAAAACACTCCTAAATGTTAAGATTTTATGTATAAAACGGTGATTATTTATATATTTATGATGTGCTGAAGTGTGACATATGCGAGAAAACAGGCACATGAGAAACAAAACGTTTAAAACGTGGGATCGGGGAAGAATGCTGTCGCGAATGAATCGATGATATGTTGACCGATAGATATTGCACACTCGTTACTCACTTAACCACTAATTACTTTTATTTATTTAATTTATTTATTTAGTTTAACTTATTTAGTTTTAGTTTTATTTTTAATTTAATAAATAAGAGAAACACATTAAATGGTTTTATTAAACTTTTTATTTAAATCAGTGGTAAGTAATAAAATCGTGTGATCACTACAAGAGCCCGAATAGAAGTGAGTCAAACTCTCATTAGGTAAGTATTTTGCGCATACAAAAAATCTAATGATTAATACATAAGTGATTAATGTGTGATAAGTAAAAGTTGAGATCACATATTAGATATTTAAAGTGATAAATAGTGCTAAGCGCGTGACTTTCGAGTTCGATTATTACATATTTATTAGCATAAATTATGATTAAATTTGGTAATAATATTAAACGTAATATTATATCGATTTTTTAAAAATTATTGGAAGCTTTAAAATGAGGTTAAATATATCAGTGCATAGATTTTTATCCAAATAATTAATTAAATAATATTAGGTTAATTTACAGTTCAATAAATACATTACTGCTTATTCAGTAGTGTTGTAAAGCTTTCAAGATTTTAATTTGTATTGTATTTCAATTGTATTTTAAGAATTTTTTAATTTCAATTGTTTTTTATTTCGCTTTTGAAAATATTTTTGATTTCAGTTGTAATTTACTTGTATTTTGTGCAAATTTATAATTTTAATTTTATTTTGATTGTATTTTCATTAAAATTTTTATTTGTATTTTTAGTTTTAGGTTTTATTTTGATTGTATTTCGATTTCGATAAAGCTAAATTGAAATACACAAATAATTTGTATTTCAATTTCGCTTTTCAACAGTTGTACAATACTTGTATTCAGTAATAAATACTAAGTGATTTAAAAAAATAAGATGGAGTTTAATTTATTCATTTTGAAATCTTTTGCAATATTGGATATATGGGTGATCTTATAGATGCTACTTGTGTCAAAAACCTAATTTCCATGACATTCAGACATATTAAATTAAAAATTTATCATTAAAAAATAATTTTATAAATTTTAATTTTAAAAATTGACATTAAGTTCTCCCTTAAGTGTAAATTATTGGTAGTTCTACTTTATTTGTATGAAAATCCTAAAGATAATCTGTAATCTAAGCTGCAAATATAATTTTTTAGCTTAATAATAGTTTAATAAAATGTTAATAATCATTTAATTGTTGAAGATGTTGCAAAGATAAATTATATATTTTATAAAATATTATTTCAATCATAGTTTCATTTTCGATTATATTCTACTTTTATTATTTCAATAATTTGTATTTTTCTGTATTTAACTAAAAATAACAGTAGTAACGGCGATAATTTTTAAATAAAAGAAATAGTATATTTTTACTAGTCTTATTTCACTTGTAATTTTTTAATAAAATTGTATTAATAAAAATTAGTGTTGTTTATTTTTCGTTTTTTAATTTTTCTTTTTTCTTCTCTTTTATTATATTTTTTGATTTTTCTTTTCTCTTATTTTTCTTTTTTTAGTGTTGATTGATTAGTATTTTCTTTTTCTTTTGTCCTTGAATTAAATTTTTTTGTCTTTTCTTTTTGTTCTCTTCTTTTGTTTTTTTCTTTTCTTTTTAATGTTATTTTCGCTTAATCAAGTATTTTTTACTTTTTTATTTTAAATAATTTTGAAATGTCTTTTTCAATCAGAAATAATTTTGATTTTCTTTTCAATTTTTTTTTCTTTTTTCGTTTATTTTGACTTTTCTTTTCTTTTTCTTGTCTTTAAAAAAAGAAAAAGACAAAAATTCTGTCTTTTTCTTTTTCTTTGAAAAAAGTTATACAAAACTAGTAAAAATCGAAATCGTAATGCTACACAAACAAATAAGACATCAAAAATGGAAATAAAAATCGTAATTAAAATAATATTTTTAAAAAAGAAAGAGAAATGAAATAGGAATTAGATATAATTCATTATGATCACTCAGGACGAGATTTTTATTATTTCAAAACTGTTTTAAAATGCAAAATTCTAACTTTAATAAAATATATAGTGTTGTGTCGCTTTCAATTTTTCTATTTTGATTGTATTTTGATTTTGATTTTTGAAATTTTTTATTTAAAATGCATTTTGATTTTGATTTTTAAAACTTTCATTTAAATTGTATTTTGATTTTGATTTTTAAAAATTTTTAATTTTGATTGTATTTTGATTTTGATTAATCAAGATACATTTATATTTTGATTTTGATTTTTCATTTTGATTTTAATTTTCAAATTTTCATTTTGAATTTTGATTGTGTTTTCAACTTTTATTTCATTTTGATTGTATTTTGATTTAATTATTTAAAATTTTTATTTTGATTTGTATTTGATTTTGATTAATCAAAATTAAAATTCGAAATAAAATTAAAATTAAAATGTTTTAGAAAATTTTTAGTTTAAATTATTGAAAGTATTGTTTGCAAAGAATATTTATTTGTATTACTGTCTATTATTATTTTCTAAACAATATTATCTTAACAATTGTAATCTTAAGCCTTTCATAATTACTTTAATGCCATACAAAGTGAACCATTATGTATGTTCGATTTTGTTTTAATTTAAGTTTGTAATTTACTTAGCTTTTTGAAAATTTTTCAGTTTCACTTGCATTTCACGTTCGTTTTTACTTATATTTTAATTTTATTTTTGCTTAACTTTCGCTATTAATTTAGCTTATACTGACTTAAAAAAATCCAAAGTGAAAATGAAAATTAAATTCAATTTAATTTCACTTATATTTCGCTTGGCTTTTCAAAATAAATTTAATTTCGCTTTACTTATCAAATTTTTAAAAATTTCAATTGTATTTCTCTTTCACTTTCAATTTTAAAAAGAGACAAACTAAATTTTTGACGTGGATTAAGCAAAACCGTTATCAAGAATTAGCTTTATAAGGTATATTATTTAAATTGATTTTAAAATTAATTTACAATATATAAAATATTTAAAAGCTATCTAATAATTTAAAAATTAGTTTTTTTATTTATAAATAAATTTCTCTTTTAATTTATAATTGCTTCTTATTAAATTTTGATTTTTTATTTTGATGAAATATTAATTTTTATTTTTTATAATTATTTTTCTATTCAAATATATTGGATAAAGCACTAATTTTCACAAATATTAAAATTTAATAAATAAATGTCCAATCAAATATAATTAAATATGAGAGAGAGCGAGGTTATGCACGTAACAGTATCCGTTATTTTGTCCAGCTGTGTGTTTGAAGTCCTATTAAGACCAAGAGGTTTTTCTCTTCCTTTCTATAACCTATTTATGACAGACAAATCCTGTATCTAGTAGGTATGTCTCAAACATGTGCTAACCACCTGCCAGTTAGTTGGTGCGTCCGACTGGTCGGTGGTGAGATCTGGAAGAAGGGTCCACCAAAATCGAGTTTGAAACAAGAAATAAAGAAATCCATTTGATATTTGATATTCAAATTGAATATTTCAATCTTTAAAAGTAACAAGAACGACACATTCATAGAGAGCTCTTTTTAGTCAAACTTAATATTTTATTTCAACAAACTTAATAACTTAAAATACTTTTTGTTCTATTTTTTATAATGTCATTCTAGATGATATTTTCAATTTAGTTATTTAAATGTAATGTAAATAGTCGGACGCACCAACCAACTGGATGGCGGTATATTCTCGCTCAGGATATACCCACGAGTCACTGAATATCGGTGTTCTGCTTTAAATTACACCATGGACCAAGTTGGCAGACCCTTACTACAGAGCTCGCCACCGACCAGTGGGACGAACCAACCAACTAACTCACAGTGTATGCACGCTTAAGGCATACATGTGACACTCCATATCGATGGATGACTTACACAGTCACTGTGGACCAAGTTGGTGGATCCTTTCTCCAGAGCTTGCCACCGACCAGTGGAACGCACCAACAAACTAACTGACTGTAAGTGCACGCTTAAGGCATAGCTGTGACACACTCCATATCGATGGATGGCATACACAGTCACTGTGGACCAAGTTGGTTGACCCTTCCTCCAGAGCTCGCCATGACCAGTGGGAAGCACCAACCAACCAACTGACAGTGTACGCACGCTTAAGGCATACCTGTGACACACTTTATATCGATGGATGGCTTATACAGTTACTGTGGACCAAGTTGGTGGATCCTTCCTCCAGAGCTCGCAACCGACCAGTGGGACGCACCAACCAACTAGATGACTGTTAGAGCACGCTTAAAACATACCCAAGAGTCATTGTATACCGATGTTTTACTGACAGACTGTATTATACCGTATTTTACCGTATTATTACTCCTAGTAATTTTATAACGTGTCAACTAATAAGTCTATAAAGTTGTCTCCTAAGTTCAAAGTATTAAGATATAGCTTGTAAGTGGCAGACTTCTTAGACTTAGGAGTACTGCGGACATCCGGACAGACAGACGGACAGTGTCAAATCCATAAGCTATACTTTTTAAAAAGTGAGTTAAAAAGCGATTAATTCAAGTAAATTTTTCTGTGCTTTACATTTAAGTTACACTATCTTTTTATTTCAAATACTTCTTAAATGTGTAACACCTCTATGAGATAAGTTCACCGTTCACAACACTACACCATACACTCGTACCACAGCTCACATTCGGCACTTACTCCTCGTTTACCGATTTTATTTCACGCCACCACTCGTTCATCTTTGTTTATATAACTCTATATTAATTGCTATTAATTGATAAAATACATTTGTGATAAATTTTGTTAATTTTCATAAATTTATTTCCAATTTTAGTTAATTGTAACTTAAATACATAATCTTGAAATATACTTAAAATAAGCCATTACTGTATTTAAAAAATGTTTTATCTTTTAAACGCATCTTATCCTGTAATCGAAGTGAGTTTCGATACTGTCTCAACGCTCGCGGAGAAAAACGATGTAAATCGCGGAACATTAGTGGGCGATTGAGGTACGACCAGGTCTGCGCACGCTTTCGAACCTTCCGAGTGATGGACGCACAGATATTTAATTGACGGACCAGTGTATCCATCGATATAATCGCTGACAAACCTCTTTGTTTCTGAAGCTGGTATTGCGTTCACAAGTTGTGACTTGAAATTCCAATAAGCGCTGCAATTATAAACATATTATTTTTGATAAAATTGTTATATGAAAATGATTTATGAGACACACATACCAGCAAACTATTGCTAACTTATGTAAAGTATGGTTTCCGTGAACGATAACCATAGTGTTGTCGATATACTTATTTCTGGCCACATTTAACTCATTGATGTGTTCATTGATAACCGTTGCGTTTTTCGTGTAAATGCTTCTCCAAACAGTATTACTACAGTATTCGTCATTTTTCTCTCCAATCGCGTGAATACCAAGACGTGTCACGACCGCCAGTATCAAATGTGTTGGCCATCGTTTGCGAACGTATGACAATATTTTAGCGCCTCTTTCTCTGTGATTTCTGTGCAAATAACAAATCAATAATAAATTGTCAATAACTAAACATTTCATAAAAATTATTTTCACTGCGCTATACATATATGATAGCAGTGTTGCTATAACTTTTGACACACCGTAAGTCGCACTGATTTTGATAACTCTTAATACATACTTGTGCAATACTGCTTGCGTTACGTAAAGAGTAAGAGTTTATTTTTTCACATTTTTTCACATTTTTTCACATTTTTACTCACAATACCGCATTAATTACATCACAGACTCCCCTAAATGTTTAGTGTTTAGTGTAACTATGCTTCACTACAATTCCTGCGCTGACAAATAATTTGAACAAAACTTATTTATTGTAAATAAAATAATTGATAACATACTTGCATAGCCAGGTCTCAATCTTTTCCTCATTATCGGGCAGAGGTCTCGATGGATCGCCGATCGGAAAAACGTCGGCAAGTAATTTATCGGCTTCCGCTCTCTCCGCGTCGGTAACGCTTGGAAATAATGAATTCAGTGCTCCTTTCAGTCCTATGTGTGTTAAATATTTAATTTAGATTTTTGCCATTAATTTGCTTATCTTAATCTAATATAAGCTTAAATACCAGCTTTCAAATATTCATTTAACGTTGCGTTGTGATGCTTCTCTTCCTCCGATCGTATTTCGCTGTACACGTCAGCAGTTGCCAACTCTATACACA
>JAQIVF010002011.1:0-12122 GCA_034698365.1 Steganacarus magnus | reverse complement strand
GCACTGATAATATAATCAGCAAATGCCAAAACATATCCGTACTTCTATTCAAATTTTTACTTCAGACTTGGGTTGTTGACAATGGGTAAAATTTTCCTCGAGATCAAAGAAAATCAAAGAATTTTTTTTATCTCAAAGACAAATTCTTTTAGAAAAACGGCAAATTTTGTTAAATTAATTAATAGTTTTTCAAACATTTTTATTATAAGTTTGTTGGTTAATTAAATATGATAGATATTTAAGACCATTATGTATGATGTATTAAATAAATTTGTCATTCATTCTAATCTCTAATTTACCCACAACTCAAATATTTTATAAATGCAATGTTTTTAACTTAAAGCGTAATGTTTGTCAATAAATCCTCTATGAATTTTGCAGATTTGTTCAGAGAATTTTAGAAAAGTAATCAAAAAAAATGTTGCAAAGATTTTTTTCTATTTTTCTCAAACAATATTTTACCCCATGATTATGAATTATTACATTTAACGCTTATTCAAAATATACACTGAGTTCGAATTCTATTTGGCAACAAATCTAACACAACTGACGCCACCAGCTATTGGTGACACTAAATATATTCATTAAATACGCTCCAATTAAATCCTTTATTCTTTTTGGAAGACAATAAATAGTAAAGGATATGTTAGTAGTCTGTTATATGTTACACACATTGACAACAAATATTACGGATCAAACAGATTATAGAAAGCTGTATCTATTCGTTTTTGAACCTCACTTCAGTTATATGATATAACTGCAAAATATACGCACCAATCTAACGCTATCTAACTTACTTGATAACTCCTTTTAGTGGTTTTGCGCTCTCAACGTATTACTCTTATAATATTAGCTTTAGAATGGATTTAGACCCGGTATAACGATTTACACACGTTATTATTCTGACCCGACGCGTCTAAATTGTTTATATTTTTATCCTGAACAAGCATTAAATTCCGAGTAATTTATCTTTTTATTATCAAAGGTCGTTTATTTTCTATTTTCTATTTGTTAGTTCAACACAATCTCCGATTACAAAACTTTTAATTATTTAACTTTTGTTTTACTGAACAGATGGCACTTTATGTTAAATAAATTTTTAAAACTTGGAACATAGTTATGATTTGCTTTGCAGTATAAACTTTTTAAAATTCGAGTTTTATTTATATACCACTAGATGTCGGTACTATTTTAATTAAATAATTAATCATAATTATTCTGAACAAAAAACTAATACTTTTTTATCGCACATTTCCTTATAAATGTGAAATCTAGTAAAGAAATATTTTTGAATATCGATAAATTGATGAAAATAAAACTGTTTGAAGTGTTTCTCATTATTCTTTAAATCACCACTTGTTAACAGAAATATATTTCTAAAATTGTAGACTCTATTACCGAATACAGCAAATGCTGCTGTTTTCACACGTGCGTGGATTCTGCTGCTGACAACAGCCAATTATATCGAGTAAAATTTAAATGTCAGATAAAATATATGATAATAATTTAATATAATACCGATTTTCATTTTTCAGTTTTAATAATTGAAATTATGGTAAAATACTTTAATAGCAGAAAAATAAAATATGACTAAAAAATATACAAACTTTTAGATTTAGAGTGAGAATTGTGCGAATTAAATAAAAATAATGATTTTAAGAGTTGTTTAATTCGATAAAATCAAATAAATGCATGCGCACTAAATAATTAATAATTTCACTAAAATTATTTTTATTTTAATAATGCGAGTCAAAATAAATTAAAAATAATTAAATTAATAAAAAATTTTGGTTGGCTTTTCGCCAGCAGTTTAATGAATTTTTATCATATGGTTTACTATCCAATGGATCCACTTTTTCCGTTCGTTTACAACACTTTGTATAAGCTGTAGAGATGAAATCATGAATATGCTGACAAAAATACTGATCCCAACTCTTGTGTCTCGGATCGAGTTTCACGACATAACACCTCGACGGTCCATACCTATTGTAAGTGTTTGGCACCGTATGGTCCGCTATCGATAACCATTTAACAATTTCATAATCATTAATGTGTTCACAGTTAGCACACACTCCAAACAATATTAAATATAATAAATGAGTAATAGTGACGAGTGTTCAGTCATCAATGATTACGAAATTTTATTCAAGTCTAGTATTTTGAAATTAACAGATGTTTATTTTGATTACTAAAATTATTAGAGTTTTTTCTAAGCGTTGCAAAATCTATCGAAATATAAAATTTCATTTAACAAAGATTTTGGTAACTTATTGGTAGCATCACTATAAGTTAGAGATAATTTTATTCTGATATATTAATAAAACTCTTTCGATAAATGTTCAAAATATTGGTTTATTTGCATTTTGAAAATATCAAAACATTGTTATTAGTATAAAATTTCATATTTTAGAGAAGAAAAAGTAAGAGAAAACATAGTAGTCGTTTGCAATATTAGAAATAACACACAAAATAAAAAAGTTGCAATTAAGAGAATCCCACAAAATATAAGCGTTAACACGACTCGACACAATTCGAGCACTAGTCATAATTAGGATTTGAAAATCGTTAGAAAAACGGGTGCCAAATCGTTTATCAATCGTTAGATAAAAATACTAAATTCGTTAGAAAAATCGTTAGAAATTTTTAATTAATTTTTTTAAAAGTGAAGTATAAAATTAAATATATGATCATATTTAGTCACTATGAAAATTTTTTTAAAAGATCTCTATTCAATAAAAATTAATTGACAAATAAACATTAAGTATTAGTTTTTAAAATGTATCTTATGTTAAAAAATTAAAATTAAAAATAAAAAGTATTTAAAATTTTGAAAAAATTTAATAAGTTAAAGACTTATACAAAAATATCCTGACATAGATTGCATAAATAATAAATTTTACGGCGCTGTGCGCCGTAGAATATGGCGCTTAGTGCCATAGAAACGCGCTCTAAAAAATTAATGTTTTCAATAATTTATCATAAAAGAAAAATATGAGTTGTTGTGTAGAAGTATACGCTATTTTCCTATTCAACCACTGCCTCAAACATTAAAGGCAGTCTTTATCCACAATGAATAACAACCACATGTCTATTCTACGCCCCAACACCAGTACAACCACTGACCTGACATGCACATACACTCAATTAACCCCTTATTAATTTTTCAGCATATTAGTTACTTCTATGTGCTATGCACACACACACCCACATACATACAGCCATCTCCAACACTACTACCATACCATTAAAAATACATACCCTAAATGACTTTGCGGTAATATAGGATATCAAATCTCGCAATCAGTTTTTAATATCAAATGGGTGAAAAACGTCAAAAAAAAAATAAAATATAAGTTAAAATGTCAATGATCTACTTTTTCAGCAATAATACTTTTACATATGATTATTTTTGCATAATTTTTGGATATGTTATGATAAACACTCACTTGAACAAGAAAATAATTTTATAAAGAATGAATAAGCAAAAGTATTATTAAAATTTTTGCTTTGAACATTAACAATTAGGTTTTGAGCTATTAAAGATGTATATAACATATATAACCTAACGAGTTCGCTATGAGTGCTACAAAAGAAAAATCTATCACAGTGGCCTAGTAAATACAGTTTTAACACTAGTCAAAGAAAACATGAAAATATCACTTAATCTTCTGAAGCAAATAGAAATTACCCTAAAATATAATTTTTTTAAAAAAATCCGTAAACGTCACCTAATTTTGCCACAAAATTTTTACACAAGATTATTTTTGCATTATTTTTGGATATGTCATGTAATATAACCTTCTGAATAAGAAGATAATATTAAAAGTATGGATAAGTAAATTAATATAAAAATTTTGGCTTTGAATTTACATACACGAATTAAGTTCAACCGTTAATATCTTTTAAACCGTTTGATACAATGCAGTATGGATATTAATTTTTTATGATTTCACATACGATAATTATATTTGACCCCCGGGCGTCGGATATCTGAATAAATTTAAATTTTTGAAAATTAATTTTTTTTAATTTAAAAAAAATCTTTTAATTAAATTTTAATTAATTTAAATTAATTATGTAAAAATAATTATTAATAGTGTAATTTATTACTTAAAAATTAAAAATAAAAACATTTGAAAAAAATTTGTATTTGAAATACGCGCGTATAAGATACAAATAATTTAATTATAACATTGTTAGACTGTAGTGAAATAACAGAGTTACACTGTAGTATATGAGGGAAACACCCTGCCTGCCAAAACATATCGTCTACACTGATATAATTTATACATCCTTTTCTGGCTGAGGAATAATAGCTTTACACTGCAGTGTGACTGTAATAGAATTACACTGTAGTTCGTCAGCGGAACATCCGGGTTCTCAATTTGAGTCCCATCTACATTTTTTCATATCTATACTTTTATCTCAATTAATATGCAAATATCTAATTTTTTATCTCCATTATCTCTATTAAAAAACAATTTGAAAATTTATTTAAAGAAGTAAATTTTGATTGATCCATTTTTGATAAATCTCCGTCAGAATTACTTTAATACATCTGTCTTTAATACTCTGTCGTACACTGCTGAAAAAATCGCTAAAAAAATATTATAGAAGAAAATTTAAAGTTTCCTTTGGTAAAAATGGCTTTTATTCGAAAGACCTTAAGGTTTAACACTTAAGGAACATGTAATTAGCTCTCGTATTGCTGTTGACATCACATTATTATATTATGGCTCATTTACCAAATGTGGCGTACTTTCTAACACTTGGAGAGTTTGAACTGTTTGCGGACACTGTCAAAAATATTACAAAAGAAACTCCGAGTGTCGAGAAGAAACCGTTTTCGAACAAACGCGAATGGCAGGTTTACACTCATTATCAGTACAGTGGAATATGGTTTCTTGATTCGATGTACGATAATGGAATTGAATCAAAAATTTGACTTACTTTGTATGAAATGAGATATATTTGTAGTTCAAAAGATTTCATTATTAAGCGCTGTAAAGAAATACATATAAATTAATTTTTTTGTAGATGAAATAAAAACATTTCTGAAAAATATTATTGTTGTTTATTCTTCATTTAACCTTGAAGTTGTTTTTGAACATAACCTTGAAAACGTAACTTTTAATCAGAAGAGCGCGTTAGCGAGTTTTTGAACTTGAAAAAACCTGTTTACGTCTTATTTCCTTAAAGGTATATTTTATTGCTGTAAAACCTAAAGTATAATGTCATATTTATATCAAAAACTTATATAAAGAGCTCAAAAAGTGTTCACGAGTATAAATTTCTATAATGTCTGTTAATAGGTCCGCCGTTTCCGGCAAATCTGCCTTTGCATTATGCAAAGCTTGAACAGTTTACTAGAAGAAGTGTGAGATTTCGTCGTGAGGAGATAATTACGAATTTTAAAATCAATCACGAAATTGGAAAGTTTGAAAATATATTGAATGCTTCGGGTGAAATTGAAGGAGTATTCGATAATCTCATACAAGATAACATTAAAGATTATCCTGACAACTATAAAGTAAGCGCATACATACAACAAAAAGATTTAGATCCGGCTCTTTATATTCCGCCCACATTTGCTCGTAAATTCAAAGCTTATGCATTATTAACAAAAATCAGCAAACTTCTTCAATCAAACAAGCAGGATCTATTGGATGGGGAAATGAAACTTGAATTATGCGTCACACAGAATATTAGTGGTGGCGCGCGTAACAATCCTAACGATCGAAGACCTCCTAAGCAGTTGGATAATATATCAAAAAGTAAACACTCGACAGTAACAATTAACAACAAAGACAATTCATGTGGATATCGAGCATTATTCGTTGCAAAATATTATGCCGACAATAAAGAAAATTTAGAAAAAGTAATGTGGGAGCGAGTAAGAAAAGATCGTTACAAAACACAAACAAACGGCGCTTTGGAGATTTCTAAGAATGGGGACTGAATTTTAATACACAAGTTAGCATGGATAACTAAGAGGCCATACAAAATTCTCTTCCTGAACATCAAATTATGATTGTTGATGCCAGGGCCAAATGTAAACTTATGTATCGTGGATCAATTAACACTAAAAAGATATACATTGAATTTATTGATAACCATTTCAACGCTATAACGAACATTCAAGGTTATATAGGACGTAGTTATTATTGCGAATATTGTCATACTGGTTATGATGTTAAATTTCAGCACTTGTGTAGACGCGTGTCGCAAATGCTACACTCTATGCAAGAATCAAAAGAACAATAAAATAAAATGTAAAGAATGTAATCGCTCATTTTATGGTCCTGAGTGTTATCGAACTCATTTAATGAGTGGATTATGCGCTAAACTGAAAAAATGTTTTAACTTCGAAGTAACATACAAAAAGACTCATAAATGCGAAGAATATAAATGTAAGACATGTTAAGAAATATACACAGAGCGGCCACATTTATGTTATATGCCTCCAAAATCTGAAACTGGTCTACAAAAAGAAGACTTACTCCCAAAAGTTATACTAACTTATGACATTGAATCAACACAGGATAACGGAATCCACAGAGCTATGAACTTGGAATCGAAAGTTAGCTGTGACTATTGTTTTGGCAAAAATCAAAAATGTAGAACATGTTAATGGAAGACCTTTAAAGAATTCACATGCGTGAAAGACTTTGCTAATTACTTGATATTTGAACTATCACACACTGTACCTAGAGATGTCGTGATTTACGCATACGCACATAACGCACGTGGATATGATTCTCATTTTTTCCTGAGAGAGTTGTGGGCATTAAAACTTAAAGATCTTAAAGTAGTAATGACTGGAAGAAAGATTTTGCAGATTAAAGTTTTAAATGTTAGACTTGCTGACTCACTAAGTTTCTTCCTGAAACCACTCTCGACTTTACCTAAAGCTTTCGGTTTGGACGTAAATATTAGAAAAGGAGAGTTTACTCATCTTTTTAACACACAAGAAAATTGGATTTATATCGGCAAAATCCCACCGCTTGAATATTATAGAACAGAAATGAAAAATCCCAAAGCTGCTAAAGAATTGAGAAAATGGCACGCGGAATAATTAAACGATCCGACTAATGTTTTCGATTTTCAAAAAGAACTCGCAGAAGACTGCCGCAATGATGTGGAGATATTAGATCAGTGCATAAACACTTTTAGAAGACTGTTTATAAGCACCACTAATATCGATCCTATAACGCGATGCTTTACTCTAGCTTCTATTGGCCTAGAGGTCTACAAAGCAAAATTTTATAAAGTCGGAACGATTGGAGTTACACAAATTGGCGATTATAATGGAGTTTAAGATAAAAGAAATTCTATAAGCGGTAATTGTTGGCTTGAT
The DNA here is from genome assembly GCA_034698365.1 of Steganacarus magnus. NCBI lineage: Eukaryota > Metazoa > Arthropoda > Arachnida > Sarcoptiformes > Steganacaridae > Steganacarus > Steganacarus magnus. The sequence goes on along the minus strand of JAQIVF010002011.1, from coordinate 4,765 downwards.
TGGGTTCAGAAAGAAGAAAACATTGAAAATGAGAGAGAGTATAAAGTCGGAAAATATGTCGCTGATGGTTATCATCCTAAAAGCAACACTCCCTACGAGTTTTTTGGATGTCATTGGCATGGCTTTGACTTGTAAACGCGAAAATAGAAACACACCCATTGTAAATAATAAGCTAACGTACAACGATGTATACAAAAAAACAGTGAAGAAATTATAGATATTTAAACGAATGAAATACAATGTCAAATATATATGGCAGTTTGATTATTGGAAGAAGAGAAGACAAAACAAAACGATGCATGAGTATACCAATGCATGTTTCAAATTTTACAGTTTAATCAGAGAAATTGGTGGAGCAAGAATTCAAAAATGTTTTTTCGGCGGAAGGATAAATAATCTAAAATTTTACCATGAATGCAGCGAAGACGAGGAAATTAAATATGTAGACTTCTGCAGTTTATACCCCTATGTCTTAAGCAGCAAAGTATACCCTATAAAACATCCAGTATCAATAACAGAAAACTTCAATTACACACTGAAATCGTATTTCGGAGATGTCAAATGCAGAATATTGCCTACGCGTGGATTATACATACCAGTTTTGCCATATACCTTTAAGAAAAACAAAAAATATTCACATTATGTTATACTTGCGCAAAAAACCACCAGCAGGAAATTTGTAATCATAGTGACGATGAAAAAATCTTAATTAACACTTGGACTACTCCAGAGTTAATGAAAGCTTTGGAAAAAGGATATAAAATTATGGACATTAAAGACGTTCTCCATTATAAAGAAACCAAGGATGATTTATTCTCAAGTTACGTCTATATGTGGTTGAAAGTAAAACAGCAGGCTTCGGGATGGCCTTCGAGTTGTAGAACTGAAGAACATAAACGAGCTTATATTCAGAAATACTATGATCTTTAAAAAAATTAAGCTGGAAAACGAGAAAATATAAATAAACCCAGCCTTAAGATTCATGGCGAAAATCATGCTAAACAGCTTTTGTGTAAAATTAGCTCAAAAAACTAACTTACCAGTTACCGAATTTATCTACAGTTATGAGGAATACTGGAGATTGACAGAAGATAAACGTATAAAGCTAACAGGGGAAATGATGGTTAGTGATGACGTAATGATGGTTACCTATAAATATCTTGATGACAAAGAATCAAAACCGCGGAATTATATTTTATCTGTCGCATCTTACGTTACTGCTTACGCGAGGCTTGAGCTGTACAACCTAATGGACAGAATCGAAACTAATCGACCAGTATCGGTTCTTTATCACGATACCGACTCTGTTCTATATGTCCAGAAGAACACAGATATCGATTTGGTCAAATGCGGAGAATATTTTGACGAGCTAATAGATGAAATAACGAAAGACTATATAGAAATCGCCCTATATAGTCGAATTATGGATACGAAGTCGAAAATAACGATACTAAAACAGCCATTATGAAAATAAAAGGAATATCACTGACAGAAAAAACATTGGATATTCTATCTCTAGACAAGATGTTAGAAATGGCACACGCTTACAACGATAATAAAAAATTATGCGTCGAAGTTCCACAAATGCAGATCAACAAAGACAGACATAATCAGCTGACTACTCGTAATTTTAATAAAATCTATCAGGCATTTTCGACAAAGCGTGTAATGATAAATAAAAATGAAACTGTTCCTTACGGTTATTGATGTAATAATTGAAAAATAAAAATAAAATAATTTGAAAAAAATTTCTACTGAATAACTTTTTTACACAAGATTTTTTTTGCATAATTTTTTGATATGTTGTGCTAAATAACATTCTGAATAAGAAAATAATATTATAAAGTATGGATAATTAAAAGTAATATAAAAATTTTGTCTTTGAATTTACAAACACGAATTAAGTTAAAACGTTTATATCTTTTGTCATAGTTTCGAAAAAGTAATCAATACAGTATGTGTACCATATTTACTGAGCTTTCACATGGTATAATTATATTAGACCCTCGGGGTTGGATTCCGGAATAAATTTTAATTTTTGAAAATTAAATTTTTTAATGAAATTTTTTAAAAAATTTGTTTTAATTAATTAAAAATTAATTATTTAATAATTAAAAATGTATTTTCTTACTTATAAATAAAAATTAAAATTAAGAAAAAAAATTTGTTTTTTGAATTACGCGCGTAAAATATAAAAAATATACAGCGTTAAACTGTAGTGTAATAACAGCGTTACACTGTAGTGCGTCACATCCGACTATTCAAAACTGATATAATTTATTCACCCTTTTCTGCCTGCGGCGAAATAGCGTTACACTGCAGTGCGTTATACTGTAGTGTTATACTGTATTGCGTCATACTGTTGTACGTCAGCGGATGTTTCGGTCATCTAAACCGTGTCTCGTCTACTACCGATATATACGCATAGGAATATAGGGGTAATTATGTCTATGCTATAGGCCCATACCCACTATAGGCATACTTCAGCCTCATTGGTTAGACAGGACCCTATAGGCATATCTCTGCTTTGCCATTAGAGGGTCAGCAGCCAACCAGTCACCTCCTCCCCTTTGCTCTTCTCTGATTGGTTTCCCTATCTGGACTATTCTACTACTACCAATAAAACATTAACTACATTTTTAACTGTAATATTGCAATTTTTTTGCCAGACAACAAATGAAATTTTTATTATTACATTGTTTGAGAAACTATAATGAAAATTGACATTAGCTTTTTTAAAAATTAATCTTATATGTTATTAATGATCTTATTAGTAAAATTTGATATACTAAATATCCTAATGGGTTAATGGTTTAAACATGGTTTGGTTTGGTTTGGTTCGGATTGAAGTGTAGTGTAGACTTTGCGATTTGAGTTGGTTTGTTTCAATTTTAAATGGTTTGGTTTGGTCTGGTTTGCAAAAAATCAAATCACGAACACCTTTAATAATTTAAATACTGTAGAAAATGATTAATTGACTTTATTTTTAGCTCACTATCTGTAGATAGTGCGAGCTTATGCATTTGACAATGTCTGTCTGTTCAATAAATTAACAATTATTAAAACCTTTTTACACAATCCTAACACAATAAAAAATTTAATTCACCTGAGATAGTCATTTCTATTATGAAGGGTTACAGGTCTTGTTTTAATTTCACACAGAAATAAAATAAAATAAAATAAAATAACGGTCTATTATGTTATGACTAATGTCTAAAATATGACATAATTTGTTTTATTAACTTAAACTTTGACAAAATATTTTTATATGCATTACATTTATGTGATTTCTTAAATGTGTGCAATCTTTTTTCTATGTTTGTTTACGCTTAGCGCGCTCGCTGACGCTCGTTATACAACGCTCGGCGCTCGCGCTCAGCAAAAAAATTACGCTCAACGCTCGCGCTCGGCTTAGAGCGCCATTTTCTCTAGCGTTGACCATCACTGTACATAATTATTGTTTAAATTGAAGTATTAAACTGTATCATAGTTTATGCAACCGCTTTAATAATTGTACTCTATGTCTCTCTCCCCCCTCTCTCTATCTCTCTCCCGTAATATATAATGCGTCCCTTTCTTTCTCACTTTCACTCCCTTAATTAATCCCTCTCACCCTAATATTGCAATAGACATCACACAGAAACACGAAACACAGGCTTATACATTATTATCGTCTATATATTTTTATTAATATTACATTAAACACCCGTTTTCATCGTCTTTTTGTGGCACTAAAACTAACGAAATTTTAATAATTGAAAATAAAACAAAAAGAAAACATTAAAACACTTTTTATTAACAAAAATTTTAATTTAGAGAAAAATATGTTTAAAAGAGAAAATTAGTAATTGTTGACATAATAGATGATCCCTCAAAATAGTGTGTTAACACGACTCGACACAATTCGAGCACTTGTCATAATCTACATTAAATGTCGAATAGACGTTTTGCTGATTTAGAGTCAGAGCTGGAGAGACCACTGTAGTTGTAGTGCCAGTACACTCAATCCAGTTTCTCACTCCTTTAGTGCCGATCAAAAGCAGTGTATCACTGATAAATCGAGTGAGTCCGTCATCTGCACTGTTCTCTACGTCAGGTGTGCGAGAGGTTACAATGAATCTCATGCCTTCACCCCTAAACCTACCACTGGTCACCACACCAGTGCCGAAATACGAAGCTTGAACTGTGATAATAATAATGATAATAATAAGTGAAAGAAGTGTGATTTGATATGTTTTGTTATTATTATTGCTTACAGTTCGAACAACACGAACCAATAACTAACTGAACGAAAAAATAGGCAGTGTATGTGCTGGACGTGCCATCTTTCCAATTGATAACAGCGCCAATGGTTCTAAACATGTCATCGGTTGCATAACACGTTGCATTAAGATCTTCGCGAGTTGTCGGTGCGGTATAACCGTGTAATGCTCTGCAATCGTCTGCCTCAACAACACTCACTAAAATTGAGTGTGAAGTTTTAGAAAATTACTTCTTATTGTTATAAACGTAATGATGCATACATACCAGCGATAAGAGCGATAGTAAAGAAAAATGAAACAGTTGTCAACGGAATACTAATGTATCGATTATAGAAAATTTTCTCAATAAAATTATTTTGATTAACAATTGAGTCTTACTTGAGTAATTCCATGATTAGTTCAGTTTAATCGAATGATAAAATTTAGATAAATATATAATAAATGTTGGGTAAAACTTTGTATTTTTATATATATAAATAATTTTTAATAACTAATTTAAGTTT
>JAQIVF010002010.1:0-12124 GCA_034698365.1 Steganacarus magnus | reverse complement strand
TGGATGAACATGTTTTCAAAGATGTTTTAGCGAATGAAAATCGCAATCGAATTGATTTGAACAGAAGTACACTGGAATGCGATTGCAGAATGTACTGGTTATACGCAAATCAAGCGGAAAAACTATATGATTACTATGTGTGGAACGCGATATGCACTGATGGCAAGTCTGTGTTCGCTGACAGACCAGCGTATAATGATTGTAATGCTAACTAAAGTATTGAATTATTTAAATAAAAATATTTGAAGCTTATTCTTAAATTCTCATTTGATTAAAGTAGATATAACGTTAAAGAGTATTTTTCTAAAGTATTGTGAAATGCTGTATAAAATATAGCATTGTAAGTATACAGTATGCTGGCTATACAATACAAATTTCACTTAACATTATATATAGTACTAGATTTTGTCCCATGCTTTTCATGGGTGTTCTACTGTAAATTTTTATATATATTTGTTGTCAGTGCAAGAAAAAAACAACATATTGAATACGTTGTAAAATGTCTCAAGTACTAAGACTATACTGTATTAGCTGTTGCTATGGTATAATTTTTAAGCATTGAATTCTTGAACCCAGACATAAAACGTAATAATAATAATAAAAATAATAATAACTTAAAACTAAAAATAAAACTTAAATATTAGAAGCCATTAAAACGTAGTTAAAAGATGATGTATATTAATTTCAAAGTGATATAATTAGCATTTTAATTAGTTGTAAAATATTCATTCGTTTGAAAACTTAACTTAAAGGTCTGATGAGGTTCGGAAAAATTCAAACCGTCGGAACCTTTAATCACTAGTTAAGCATAAAAAAAATTCAATAAAAAAATAATAAAATTAAAATTTGCTTTTTAATGTCTGTTATTAATCACAGGAGTGTGAATTTCGAATTAACGTGTGCTTTTTCTATCATTACTTAAACACATAAACTTTCTTCACGCAACGCTTTCTGGATACGGGCTGAAAAAATAAAACAACGAGTCGGGTAGACTATTATTTATTAAAAATTTCCAAATATCTCGGGCTAGTTTTGTGCCGGGATTTAACCTATTGGGCAGAAGTAAAGCTCGAGCTTAAAATTAAAAAATATTCAATAGACATATACATTTTATTATGTTTTTGTTATTGCGTTTTTTAAAAATATTGATTGTTATTTTGTTAAGAATAAATTTAAGAATACAACATATATTTATTTTTGTTAAACATGCTTCATATATCTACTAATTCTATACTATTTAGAAATACAATCATTGTAAGTTTGTCTATCGGTAAAAACAGTTTTGCTATCAGTACATACAACGTTATGCACTAAGTGTTGATATTGAGCGCGATTCGCGTATAACCAATACATTCAGCAGTCACACTCTAATGGAGAAATATTTAAGTAAATCTGATTACCAGCTGATAAAACAATGCTGAAAATATTTTTATCCAAATACTTTAGTCCCAAATCATATTCTAAATACAAGATAAATGGTCTTTGAATTGTAGAAAATGTTGCGTTGGAAAAACTATATTGAAAAAAAGTTAAATATTTAATGCCAATTTAAATAAAAGTATTTCCAAGATTTTTAAGTCTAGAAATCACCTGTTACTGGTGAGGTTTGGCATAAAATAAATATAGATATTCAAAGTGATTGTGCTTTTATTTCGAAAACTGAATGCGTGTTCAGAAATATGTTCGATAGGATTGTTAACAAAGAAAAGGTCTGTTAAATTGTTTAAATCATAAAACGCGTGATCACCGATCGATTTGAGATTAAGGTTAGAAATGAGTCGTAGTGTTTTCAATTGATTTAAAAGATTGAAAGCGTTTGATGGAATAGTCGTTATTGATGTGCTATAAATTCCGATTTCTTCAATATTAATCATAGCATTCAAAGAATTGAAAATGTTATTGTTATCAGTAATAGTGTTTCCATAGGGAGTGTTGTGCAGCTCAAAGTGTTTCACGTAAGAATTTGATGATTGAAACGCATGCGTATTTATTAGTGTTAAATTGAATGCTGAATTAATCTCAATTCTCTCAAACGTGATGTCATAGAAAAATTACTCTCTAATTCATTAATGACTGTATTATTTAAATAAAATTGCTTGGAGTGCTTCTCATCTTCTTTTAAGGCATTGCTTATTGACACGAATATATTCTTAAGGTTATAATAATGATTACCACCACAAGAGATCTCATCGTTTAGACATCTGCAAGGAAGCATTACTTCAACTGATGGACATTTACCTGTTGTTTGAGTTAAGTAACAGCTAATAATGATTAGAAGAATTTCGGCAAACATATTTATAAATTAATGTTAATAGTCTTTGCAAATTAATTTTTTAATTTAATGAAATTAATAAATGCATACTTATTTTCATGATTGTCACACACAAAAACTTCAATAACAGTATTAAACAAACCACTATATAACATAAATCCTGTTTCTTTTATACCTTGTGTCACAAAAATCATTTTAATCTTTATTATGTTTTCAAGCATTTAATTTCTGATTATTACTTTATCGGCATTTTCTAGTATATTTACTTAGACTTCTAATATATCTAAGCCTTCTATTTTGTTTTCTATTTTATCAATAGAACCTATTATTACAGACTCACATAAAGTATTATAAGCTAATAAATAATAGAGTACTTCATTCATCACATTACAGTTAAACCTTAGGAGTTAGAAAATTTTTTTTAACTACAGTCTAATTTGAGTTAAGGCAGTTTATAATTCTATAAATTTTTAACGTAATTTTATTTACTAAAAATAACATTAAAATTCTAATAAAATTTTAATTTTTAAAGCCTAAAAATATATACTTTATAAGTTTTATGCTTTTGATTTAAAATTATGAAGAGTTTAGGGTCAAGGCTTAGCCTATCCCTAAGATAAGAACCAGTGAATGAAAACATTGAACTGTGAACAAGCAGTTCGTGAGCACATTCCTGCCCGAAAAAATTGCTATTCTCTCTCTCTCTCTCTCTCTCTCTCTCTCTCTCTCTCTAAAAACCGGCTATTTTTACAAGACATTAGGCCAATGTTACCTTTAATTTCATAATTTAAGCAAAGTTAACAAATCGATGACATTTACATCAGATTAATCGAAGAAAAGTTCATTATTAATATTTCAATCTAAAAATATTACGTTAATTATTTGTTTCGTAACAATAATTTTAATTTACGTTGAAATAATTACGACTAAACAAATAACAAAAATAAAATCATTAATCTCTTATGTTAACTGTAAATCAATAACATTAGATAAATAGAGAAATTTTCATTACTGTTATTTCGATAAGAAAATACATGCTTAATACTCGTTATGTTTATTTATTTCATTTAACTTACAATAATTATCACAGTATAGATAATTAACAGCAGATATATAAAACATGATCTAAATTATATAAAATTATAATCTAAATTAGCTGAGAGCTATTATTTATGGCTAATTTGATGAGTTGAGCTGCTCTTAATAGAGCATAAAATAATAGAATATAATAATAAAATATTAAAATACTTAAGAAATTTTAAATTTGTGTTTCATATTATTTTTCAAATAATAGTTCTAATTTTACAATTATGTAAAACGAAAAATTTATTGCAAAAATATTTTGGAAAATCAAGAAATTCAATTTTTTTCTATATTTTTTTGCAGTCATCTTAAGATAAACTGAGCTTAGCTTTTCAGCTCCAGCTGAAGTTATTTAGATAATATCTCTAAATAAAATAAATAAAACTAAAAACAACGCGTAAAATAGTTTACGTGAATAAAATTTATAATTTATTAACAAATCAGCTAAAAACCACATTAAATTAATACAGTTTAGCTTAAATTAAAATCATACAAAAACTAATTATTGTAATAAATTTGTTTGTTAATAGTTTAAAATAAAAGAGCAATAATGAAAAACTTTTGTTTGGCAATCAAAACAAATGAAACTGTGAATTATTTCAATAATAATGATACAAAAACTATAAAATTCACAGCATATGATTTAAACTTTCCTACATATTATTTGAGTAATGTCACACATATGTGCGGTTTATTAGTAAAACTAATTTTAATATTGGCACAAAAATATGGATATAGGTATGTATTTATTAGTAATAGATATTCTCTACATTTTATACATTTTAAACTCGATTAATATAACACAACAAATTTAACTATTTTTAAAAAGCTTAACGAGATTACAATTTATGGGATATTTTAGTGCACCAAAAAGTATATCATATGATATCTATTTGACTGTTGTACCGCAAACATTGTTTGAATTATTTAAAACAACAACTTTGACGCAACCCTTTGACACAACAAGATATCATATATATTCATATCGTAAACCAAATCAATGGCCTGTTTTCACATATTTTCTAAGTTTTGACACTAAAATTTGGTTATTTATTGCGTTTTCGGTTATTTTAATTTCTATTGCAATAGCAGTTATTGATAAAACATTTGGAAGATTTCAGTCGAATATCTGGCAATATAGTACTATACTATTGTCAGAACCATTTCCTCGTCAGGCATATCAGAGAGCAGTGAAATACTTGACTAAAAGAATAATACTAACAGTTTGGTTATTGTCATGCACTGTATTGTTGTCTGCTTTTGCTGGTGTTTTGCGAGGATTTTTAATTAGAAGTGTATCACCGGATGTTATCGATTCTTTTGAAGATCTGTTGCAAAGAGCGGATATTAAAATCTTCACAAACATGTTTGGTTCACTTAACAATTATGTTAAAAATAATAAAAACCAAAGCAATGAATTAAGAGCATTAAATGAACGCATTATACTTTTGAATGACAGAGAATTATTAAACGCCACACTACTGACAGATGTGATCACAAAATTTAAATCAGGAAAATATGTACTTGTATTAAATGAGTTATTTATGAATGGAGTATTATTTAATTCAAAAACAAGCTTTACATTGGATTTGAAGAAGGAATTGTATGTTTCAAAGACAGGAATGTTTGCAAACTATCTCTCGATACCGATTTCCAATCAAAACATTCAATTAGCAATTAATACTAACAAAATGTAAGCAATGTTTTCATTTTATAGTTTACTTTAGTTTTTAACTTAATATAATAGGCTGAAAGCGTTGAGTGAAACTGGAATTTACTTTCATTGGTTGTTCAGTTCAAAAGCTGATGCAAACAATGAATATGTCGATCATGAATATTCCGGAATTTCTGTCATTGAATTATCTGTGATTAGACTTCAAGGCGTTTATTACTTATGGATCATTGGATGTGGTGTTTCGATTGTATCGATAATCATTGAATGTTATTTAATATTAGTCAAGAGATTTTTCCAGATTTTAGTTTCGATTAGAGATTTCGTTTATATTTTGTTTAATTTCTTTCTATTATTGTTTGGTAGAACACTATCATTCATACACTATGTTTGGGAAGTGAGCAATGAATATTTGCCTGAAAATTATTAAATCGCTTGATATATGATAATTACATATATAACTGTAAAGTTATACACCTATGATTTAATAATTGTTGTATTTTAAACACTAGAAATTTAAACTCCATAATTGAATGTTTTAAAATTATACAACCCATGTATTAGGGATTTTAAGTTTTAAACTCGAAAGTAAATCGACAACATTTTCAATTGATTATTTGAAGACATTTTACTTATTTTTATTTCAAACAAAAATTAGATGTTTTTTATTTCTTAACAGTAATTTTCATTTACAATAATTTATTTGCAGCTCAACAGATCGAATAAAAATAAAATATTTCTCATTCTAGCACTCAATAAATAACATTATTCACATATACAAGTTAATAATCGTTGTTTATTTGTTTCATCAAACTTAAATAATTAGTAACACAGTATATAAAACCAGCAACAGATATAAAAAATTTAGAGTTGAGCTGCTTTTATGGGCGTAAATATAATATTAAAATATTAAATTACTTAAAAATCTTTAAAATTGTTTCATATTAGTTTTAAAAATTATCATTTGACTTTAAAAATCTGTATTACAATCAAAATATTAGAAAATCATTTGTAAATATCGTGGTAAAACTATTTTTCCCATATTTTTTTCAGTCTACTCAAGATAATATACTGAACTCAGAGAATCATTTCAGCTCTTGTTGATATTGTTTTGACCGTCTCTCTAACTAAAACTATGTAAAAGAGTTTAATTAAGAGAATAAAATTTCTAATTTTTTTAAAATTCAGTGTAAAAGAATATTGAAATTAGTGTAGTTTGGATTTAAAAGAAATAATTAATAATGTTTATAAATTAAATTTTAAAGTTTACAATAAAATAAAAGCGCTCTTAATTAAATAGTTCGAATGTAAATTACCTGCAGCGCGACTAACTTTTTAAATTATATTCTTTATGACTTGATTATTTCACCTATAGTTTCATGTTATCGATTATCTTGCCCAACTTTCGGGACACTTCTAATTTTTATGATAGAAATGTTATAAATAAGAAATACTTAAGAATAATATATTTAAACTGACATTATTAAAACGATAAAACTCTTCAGTGGTTTAAGATTTAAGATATCCACAATATTGTTAAATCAATTATAACAAAACAACAACACATTCATAGAGATCTTACTTCCATAACTATTGTTAGGATTATGTTAAAAGCGTTTTATCTCAACACAACATAATTTTAATCGAAATTCATATGAGAATTAAAGAAAAGTTAAGCGTTATAATCATAACCAAAGTTTGTCGGAGTATTTATAGGTTCCGCTCTTGGGCGCCCTACCCCCACAACACAGATCATTCAACTCAAGTCGATGAGGGACGCGCAAGAAGTGGGTCTCGAGATTGTGGACCTCTAACATGGGGACTGGGCGGGAATTTTTTTAAAAAACCCAATTAAAATGTATTTCATTAAACTCAGATTGAATAGGAGAGTTCAAGTAAGGGGGTTTGAATACGAGACTGCCGCTAAGATGGTAAGGGTAGGACTATTTTTTATTAAAAAAAACACCATTAACATGTACAAAATTGACCTCAGATCGAAGAGGGAAGAGTAAGTAGTGGGGTATAAATAGAGTAGCGCCCCTATGTATGTAGAGATGGGTATATTTTTGAAAACCCCATTAATATGTATATAATTGAACTTAGTTTAAGTGGAGAGTTCAACTAAGTGATCTCTATACTGTTTAATATGGTGGAGTATGTGATTAGGTCGGGTATGGGTAGGGTATGTGTCGGTTATCGGTCAGTATTGAGTATGGTGTGGGTCGGTAAAGGTAGGGTAAGTTAGTGTTGGGTTGTGTTGTGTTGGGTTGGCTTGGGTTGGCTTGGGTTGGGATGTTTTGGGTTGAGTAGGATAGGGGATGGGAGGATAGGATAAGGTATGATAGGGTTGTAAAGGGTAGGATAGGGTAGGTCAGGGTAGAGATGGGTAGAATATGTTAGGTTAGGTTAGGTTAGGTTGGGTTGGGTTGGGTTGGGTTGGGTTGGGTAGGATAGGGTATGATATGGTAAGATAGGGTAGAATAGGGTAGGATAAGGTAGGATAGGGTAGGGTAGGATGGGATAGGATAGGATAGGATAGGATAGGATAGGATAGGATAAGGTTGTATAGGGTAGTATAGGGTAGTGTTGGGTTGGATAGTGTAGGATAGGGTAGGATGGGGTACGATTGAGCAGGATAGGATAGTATAGGGTATAGTTGGGTAGAGATGTGTTGGGTTGGGTTGGCTTGGGTTCGATAGGGTTGAATATTTCAAAGATATTAAACAGTTTAACACTTCAAAAGAAACATTTTCTCGCCCGACTTTAGGAGGGTTTCTACTCTAGTTGCTATCTATTCTCAATATTTCAAAAAATAAGTAAATATTAATAGTGAGCACATTATTATAATAAAATAATTAATGCATTTATTTCGTCACAAAATTATTTTATATTGCTTGAGGGTAATAGTTTATCAATATTTATCATTAATAAATGTTATATTGCTTTGAGCAATACAAATATATTTTCGATTAGAATTTAATATGGGCGAATTAAACACATTATTATAAATGAAATTATTCAACTAAAGTGTGATTCCTTTTTGAAATCTTTCTAGATTATAAAATCTGCACAGATTTCTCAAGAATTCTTCATCGTAATTATATATTCGGTATATTTCTAAGTAAAAAAATCTTGATTTCAGAACTCTCTCCGTCACAGTTTTTCACGGGAAAAGTGTGTAACAATTATTTAATGGTTTTCACTGCAGCTGTGTCTACACACAAAAATTTAGCTTAAAATCACATTAACAATGTTATGTTAGGTAAAAAACTTTTCTACAGATTATCCTTAAATTGTAATTAATTAACATAATTATTGTTCACAGGCATTAATTGCGTAAAAAAGCGAATGAATAAATTAAAATTTATTTTCTCAACACTGAAAAACTGCTTTACAAAAAAAACAAACACATATATTTGCATTTAACCCCTTTTTTTGTTTCTATGGCATTATTCTTGAGTTTGTATATGACTTATATTATTACTATTATTATTATTATTAATCGAATAGAGAGAGAAAGAGAGAGAGAAAACAAGACAATAAATACAAATTTAAATAAATAACTAGGTGTGTTTTTTATTATATATTATGAAAAGCACAGATGTTTGTGTGTCTATTGATGGAAAAAAAGTTTTTCTCTCAAATATACAGCTGTACGTGATTTTGTTTCTAAATACATAGTAGTGTTTGCACTAATTAATAGTAAAACGCACTATGAAAATGCTGATTTTTGTTATCGACAATGACATTTAAAGCATTGACCTGTTAGCGCTATTGAGATAATTTTTTAAAATATAATGTTTAACAGCACAGAAATATTTTTATATTTTTAACAAAAAATTAGTTTTTATTAAAAGTGTATAAAAGCTTGGCATCGATTTCAATCGGAGGCTTTTTTGGTAAAATATTTTTAAAGTAGGAGGCTTTTTGGTGAAAAAAATTTAATTATAGGAGGCTTTTTTGGTGAAAAAATTTTAAAATAGGAGGCTTTTTGGTGAAAAAAATTTTAAGACAGGAGGCTTTTTTGGTGGTAAAATTTAACTTTTTTATAACAATATTTTAGTTTTTAATTGAATTATAGTGTTTAATGAAAAAAGTTTTTCCTATTGATTTATTTTTCTGAAAAATATTTTTAAGTTAAGAAAATTTTTTGTTTAAATAATTCGTAATATAAAGTATGTATTTTTTAGAAAAATTTTAACAACAATCTTCTAATGTGTTGGCTTCTTAAATATTCGTGATGAACACTGACTGAAACAATTTTTTGTGTGCACTCTCTCAAGTACTAATGACAACAATGCTATTTAAGTTAAGAAAAATTTTATTTTAAATTATTGAAAGTATTTGCGGAAATAGTTTTTTGTATTACTATTTTTTTTAATTATTTTCAAAACAATAATATCTCAACAATTGTAATCTTTAGCCTTTGATAATTACTTTAATGCTATATGTTTATAAAAGTGAGCCAATATGAACGTTCTTTCTTGTTTTACTGTGTAGTAGTATAAAAAAATTTAAGCTCAAGCTGTCAATACGAGATAAAATCTTTTTAAAACAGAAACATAATTATTATTATAATAATTCTATTTAAAAGCAAAAAAACAGCAAAATAGAGTGCGGTATTGGAGTCAGTGAAATGAATGAACCAGAATCAAATGGTCACTACTGAATACTGCGATACAATAAAAATAACGCACGCAAAACTCGAGTTAAGGTGTGTCTACTATTGCTCGATGCATACGAATCTGCAGTGCAAACACGTCACCGTAACCAACACCACACACGTTGCGGTCACAATTGGTTCGATTAGTATTACGGAGTTGTATGCGCCGAAGAAAGTACTTAAAGGCGACAACTACTGGATTATCTGCACCCATAGACTAACCGCAGAGTTCGAACGCTTTCATTCGCTTAAAATTCAAATAAGTTTTGTAATCATAGATTGTTATTTTTATATTATATATGTTTAATGTTAAGATCTGATAGTTTAACTTCACGTTGTCTCTGTAAAAACTGTAAAAACATGGACCAGTTTTGAAGTGTGCGCTTTACATTAAAACGACCAATCATCGTGACAACAGTAAGTGTAGTTTAATTTTCAGTTATCAACTGACCACTTACTAGAGACTGTTCATCCTCTTCTGAGTTAACGGTCACTACAGATAAGACAACTGATTCATTTTTGCCTTTCAAATCGGAATCATTTTTGTCTGTGTCGAACCAGAATCCTCTTTTTCTACATACTATATGTCGTTTAAGCACATATTATTTAATTTAAATAATTAACTAAATGTGATATCAGTGTTCACTTTCTTTGGTTATTAAACGTATAGAAAATAGTGTAATGGTAAATCTAAATAAATAATTTTTAATCGCTAATATAAATGTAAAATTAATTTAATACCTTTCGATTAAATCGACAGTTAATGGCGCGTCAAATAAATTTAAGTTGTGCCGCAAATTAAAAAAAAATATATCTGTCCTAACAATATGACTACTATATAATTCAATGTAGACCTCTTTTGAAGGTATAGATAGGTTCACGCTGTGACTATATAAGCGCAATGTACATAACCTGGCCTGTACATGGCCTGTACATGCGCAATGTACATCACCACATTACATTGTGGAGTATAATCACAAATGATATTTAATAATAATTCTAAATAATAATGATGTCTATTCTAAGTAAAAATACATATGTAATGTGAAATAAAACACATGTAATGTTTTTATACTATAATAGGAAACGGATTAATAGTCTCATTATTAATGTTAATCAAGTAATTTAAGTGAGAACCATGAAAATATGTACGCATTAATTATTAAAATTAAGATTTTTAAAATTAATTAATATTAAATTTAGTTATAGGTTAAATTTTTTTAGAGCTTATTATACTCGTGATTAGTTGTTATTTTTCACAAACAACAGCCAATTGTACACCAATCGAAAAATTTCTTCCGTGCACGTGTGAAAAAGATTTTATGTGGTGGGAATGTGTATTATAATCTTAAAAATATATTTGTCTCAATAAGCAGTGCCTTATTAGAAAACAAGAAACACTAGAGACGTTTTTATTTCAATAATACAGCGATTAATGAATTAGAGAGAAATGTTTTCTATGACATCACGTTAGAGGTAATAGATATCTATTCAGCAACCAATTTAACACAATTAAATACGTATGCGTTTCAATCAACAAATCCCTACGTAAATGAGTTTCACATCGTCGACACACCATATGGAAATATTACTGATAATAATAATATTTACAATGCGTTAAATGGCATGATTAATATTGAAGACATTACTATTTTTGGAACTTCGATAACCTCGATCCCCACGAATGCTTTCGGTATTTTGAATAAATTGAAAAAACTATTTATCCAAGGAAACTTATCTTCAATCGATCGGTGATTACGCATTCTATGACTTAAATAATTTAAGCACACTGTCGTTATCTAACAATCCAATCGATCACATCTCTGATTACGCGTTGAGTTTTCGTAATCAAAACACAATCACTTTGTACATATTGTTTTATGATATGCCAAATATCACTAGTAACAGGTGTTATAACAAAATATTAAAAGCATTAATGGTTTTTAAGTTATTATTTTATTTCAGTTTTTCGAGCGGAGCTTTTACTTCTATTAACAGACGATTAACACTAGTTTTTTTGGACGATAAACTGTACAAAATGGGACTCAAATATTTGGACGAAAAAGTATTCAGACCTATCTTAGCGGGTGGTAATCAAATAGAATTTGACGCTTTCGTACTCATATGTGACTGCAGAATGTTATGGTTGTACGAAAATAAGGCTCAGTTTGAAGATTTAGTTCACTACTTGTTGTGTACTGATGGCAAAGAGATATTTACTGACCGACAAGCGTATAAAAATTGTAAATCTTATGATTAATATACTTATATGTTATAACTTATAAATAACTAATAAGATGCACATAAATGTTAAATAATAAAGCTTTATTTGATTAAATTGTTAATTATTAACTATTTCTAAAAATTTAGAAAAATTTATTGATTTTAAAGTTTATTTAAAGTAATAAAATATTTTAAGTCAAGAAATCGGGTC
>JAQIVF010002009.1:0-12125 GCA_034698365.1 Steganacarus magnus | reverse complement strand
ACTATTTACAGTTTCTAATGATTAATATTCCGTAAAAATTTAAACATTTGAGCTGTGGTCATACTGTATATCTAGTTCTCTGTCTCGAATTCTCTACTGTATTGCTTTTTCGCCAACATTTGCCTATCGTGTTACTGTACAGTACACTGCAATTTAGTGATAAGCAAGTGTTCACATTTCAGTATTAATTTGGTGAAAAGAGTAATTGGCAAATTCGAGGAAAAGATGAACGATAAGAATGAATTTAGAGTTTAGAGAAAAAGCATATACACTTTCTTAATATTTGCGATCATTATCCTAATACAGGCCAATACATCTTCAACATTATGTATAGATTTCTAAAAAAAATTTTTTACTGAAGTATTTAATCTTAAAATTACTTATATAGAAAATTTTATCTAAAAATATCTTCGTAGACAATGATAAAAAATTACAAGCAAAAAATTTTTCTGACAAATTATTATTTTTTCGAAATGATTTATAACCTAAACGTTAATGAAAAAATATTATGAATTGAGCCCTAGAGGTCTTTTATATAGTTTAAAAATAGCTAATATTATTGATTTAGTAAAAAAAATTTGTTATCATAGAATTCCATATTAATTTAAGCTCATTTAAGAAATAAAAAATAAAGGTCTAAATCTATCGTAGTTTTACCACAAAAAAAACTTTGCACTAAACGTTGTGAAGACAAGCGCTGCGTTGAGTAAAAGATGTTGTTTGTATGACCTTATATGATATATACACAATATATGTGTGTGTGTTTATAAGCAATAAATAATATTCTATTTGATTATACTATTAACTATTAACGTGTTCCGCTAAGAATGAGAATAAAAAAGGTGAAAATAAAAATGACAAAATTATTATGTCGGAGAAAAAGAGAAGAAAAAAAACCAACATGTTATATACCTAACCTAAACTTATGATAATGTTTATTAGTTTAGCAGAAATAAAAATACACATTTCAGCACACAATGCTTTAATAAATAGCAGCAATTTAAGTGTATCTACAGCTACCGTTCGCCAGCACTGACACTGACTCGCGAGACATTTAATGTTTTTCAATGTTGAGACACAAACAATGGTGAAATTTAAAACTTTTTCTAACAATAAAAATTTTAAGTATTAGAGATCAGTTCTAAAAACTATATTTAGAATGATATAATAGATAAAAAAATTAACGATAAGTAGAAAAAGATTCACTTTCTAAAAGTCTACAAATTTTTATTAGAAAATATTTCTTCCGAATTCATGAAATGTTTCGAGTTTCTACCATCAAACTCCCAGAAATATGCCAAATAGTGACAATAAAATAAATCATAAATAATGAAATAATGAACAAAAAATTTCAGTACTGCTTTCTATTGAATTACTTAATAATGCATTGTATGCTATTGTGTGAATGCAAAAACGAAAACGGCATTAAGATATATAAATTTTTGCGTCATATTTGCCAATAGTAGAGTCTAAATGAGCTAATAATCATTATTAGGCGACTAATATTTTATGCCACATAAATTAATACCATATGCTTTTGATAAGTTAATACACGCTATAATACGCTTTGATCAACAGTTCATTACCTTTTTCACTACGCATCTGGAGGTATCAAACAAAAAATAAATGGCATTATTTCGCTGCGTATTATTAGTATTAGACATGGAGTAAAAAAGTTTGAGTAATATATAATGCCTGTGTGAGAAATATAACATTTTTGCATTAATTAGTTACTGTTCTGTGAAGTAATTATTATATTGTAATACTTACAGAAATGTTCTTTATTATTGTGAAAATTCTATTTTTAAATATTCCAATAAATTTTGCTGACAATAAATTAATTATTTATCGCAGACACTGTTTGCAAGACTCATTGATTTTAAACTTTAATTATTCGAAATTTTCTTTCTTTTAGTTAATTGATCGCCTAATGAAAATTTTAACAAATTAAAGCCAACTACTTAGTACTAGTGGTAAAACCTAACATTTACACAACTCTTTGAATTGTTATTTGAGTACACTTAAACGCACTTGCAATGCATTTTACAGTAGTTTATAGTTGAGACTAATTTCTTAGAGCACCAAATGAAAATTGAATATATGTACTAACAATTTAAAAGAAAGTCTCTATTATGAATGTTACAGTTTTATTTTATATAAAAATCTGCATTTGATCTTATAAATAAAATATTATGATATGAAACTGTCTTTTAGAAGTTAACACCATTGCAGTGACGAAACTAAAATTTTATTCACTTTCGGTTTAAATGACGTTCGGAAAATGCGTGAAAAATAGTTTATATAAGTTGCATTATTTCTATAATAAATCTATATTTTCGGGTATTTTCTGATAAAATGTACAATACTGTCCCGATAAATCCCGAAAAAATTTCATTAATCCCGTCTTGTCCCGAAAATATTTTCCACTCTAATTGAATACAAAGAATTTATGGATTAGCAACAAAATTTTTTTTAAAAATTCATATAATTATCTAAGTAAGTGATTAAAATTTATACAAAAATTTAATAATCTAAAAAAAATTTTAATAGATAATATTCGAAAAGAACATTCCAAATAATTACCGTATATAAAGTTTAATAGCTTAGAAAGCATATGTGAGTAAATTAAAAAACCCGAAAAAAACCCGCCAAAACAACCATAAAATTTTAATTAAAAATAATTAATTAGCGAGAAAAGCCATAACATTATCGTCTCGTTTTGTTCTTTTTACTGCTGTCATTAATTTTGGGACAATTGTAAAAATTACAGCTACCAGGAGTGTCACGTCCGAAAACGGCCGCCTTCTGCAAACGAGTTTTAAACTCTTTATCGATGTGATCATTCTTCATCAGCGAATATATTACTCTAGTGAACAACAAAAAAAATGAGAGAAGAAAATGTTAGGGAAAAAAAGGTTAGCGAAACACACACACACACACACACATTAATAAGAAATAAGTTTTACTGAAAAATGATGACAAACAGATTGGTTCGCAACTGAAACTTACAGGGAAGAAACATCCTTCTCTAACTGCTTCATACCGCTGGTGGAATCGCTAAATTGGCACGTAAGTCGTTCCAAGCAGTGATTATTAGCGCTCAGCATTCCATTGCACGATAGATATGTAGCAATGATCTCGTCATTATAATCTGGTCTTCCCATCTTGTTAAGGTATTTCTGTATTATATCCAATTCCTGTATTTCACGCTTTCCTACGCCCTTAGTCATATCAACCTGATATACAGTATACATATAGTTATATATTGTTATCGAGCATTTCTATATATTCTATATATCATAGTACTGTATATACCAGTAAGAAATAAAAAAAAATTTCTAAATTGGAAATCTTTGTTATGACTCATAACTTTGATGATATAATCAATACTGCCACTAGTTTTTATATATATTTATATATAAATTTTTTTATTTTATTGAAAGTAAATAATATTTTTTGATTATATACTTTTAGTCAATTCTTTTGTTGGGAGAAAAAGTAGTCAAACATATGACTTAAAAAAGCCACACAACACACACTAAAAAACAAGAATCTTTCTAAAATGTAGCCCATTTAAAAAATATCTTTTTTCCACTACAGTATAGATACGTTTTCACTTCGCGGATATATGATAGTAATAACAGAATTTCACGGATAAAGAATTTTTATTTCAAGTTTCTATTAGTTATAGATATGCTCTGTTATATATATAGAAATTCTATTCTTAAAGAGTTTTTATACTGTCGTAGCATTTATTATTTTATTTTATTTTATCGCGTAGAAGATTATTTTAAGCATTTTTTTCCGCTTATTTATAGAATTATATAACAGTATCGCTGAATAAATTAGTTTAGCGCTCGAGTGTTACAACTAAATAATTCTGTCATTTTTTTTCGCTCTTAGCATCAGATAAAATTTATTGTCTTTGAAACTAAACAAAAAAGAAATTATTGAGTAATTTTTTTTCTGTATGAATTGTATGATTGTGTTCACGCGTTCTGTTATTTTATTGATCGTAATGATGCATATATAGCAATGCACAACAACCGTATAAAAATTTAAATTAATTAAAAATTATGTTAATTAGAAAACTTCATTTTTTTGTTTGTTTCTTCCAGTTTTCTTATTTCTTCGCGCAATTTTTTCCCCGAAAAAAAATAAGAATTTGTTTTTTGGTTGTTGTTTGCTGCGTACTCCAAATAAATTAAATAAATTAAACCTTTAGTGCGTCAGTACTAACAATACTGATTCTTACAAAACGAAACATTTACAACAAAAAAAAAACAAATACTAGAGGAATTAAATTACATTCATTTATTCCATTTGGCGCTCATTCACTCAAATGAAACAATACAGTCGCCTAATCCCTGAAAAAAAACAATTGATGCCATTCATAGCGCTTTGAGAGATAATTTCTTTATTACTTTTTTTTATATTAATTAAATTTCTACAATTTAGTAGTGCTATTCGTAGAGATATAAATTTAAAACATATACAAAAATAAAAATAAAAAACTGAATCGAGAAAAATAATGAACGCACTAATTAATAAGCAAAAAAAGTGGTGTTCAGTTTTTTATTTTTAAATATTAATCACTTCTTAAATGAAACGTTTCCAAACCGAATAATTATTTGTTTTTCGCATTTTAGTTTTAATACTTGGTTCGCTTTTTAGTTTTAATACTTGGTTCGCTTTTTATGAAAGCTTTTATTATTTTGCGCATAATTTGTTGGCATCACAGTTGTCTACTTCTGTGAAGAAAATAAGGAGCGTTTTTTAATATATTCAAAACTAAATTAAACTATTAAACTGTTAGTTTTTATCAGTCACGTATTAAGCGACACCAGGAATACAATTTAGTCGTTTCTTAATTTTTATCGTTATAAAGATATTTTGATAAGAAACTCTTTTTCCTTATTCAAAGTTCTTTACTGGTTGGTATGTTTAAATATTGTTTACTTTAATCTGACAAAAAACATTTTGTATTGCAGTTTTTTTAATATTTCTTAAACTGTCTGCTAAATTTGTTTTTTTAACTCAATTTTATTGCTCGCTGTGTTTTAAAGCAAGAATCAGTTCAACTATAAGGTCATGACTTTTTTTCGTTTACCGAACGCTACGTATTTTACGCTTCAAATAAAAAATATCAATAGCAATAAAAACTAATTCCTCGAAACAGAAATACAGTACTCAAAAATCTAATCAAAACTGTATAAACATATTCATACCCCATAAGCTTTTCTGCAAATGTAAACTAGATATTAGCTAAATAATCTCTTCGCGTCTAATTTGACAAACAAATTCTGTTACGAGTAAAACGCGAAAATATTTTTCCGTTATTTTCAAAAACAGTTATCTTCGAAAAATAAAGAAGAAAATATCTACGTAATCACTTGCGTCACGCCAGTGGACCAAAATTAGAAATTCTAAATGTAACCCAATAAGAGATCGCGCGCACCACTTGTTCGCTACTGTTATATAACAAATATATATTCTATAGACTATAGTTAGTGTGTGTTTGTGTCGATGTATGTGTAGTGCACAGCGAATTTTATAAGAAGCTACTATGCAATCTAATTAAAACTTAACTATTTAATCCATCCAGAAGAATCATTCAACCTTATAACCGTATTTCGTATATCACTACCTCATATCTGACGTAAAAGCAGGAAACACTAACTTATATAAACTAAGCTTATATATATATATATATAACGTTTGGAACATTAAGTTACTCTACTTCAACAAAGTTAACGAAATACTTAAAGCATTTTTTAATAAAGTGAAGTACTGCTAAGCTATAAGAGTTAAAATCGATTAAAAAGCCAGAAAAAAATTTCAGTGTCAATATTATTGCGTAGGAAAATAAATTTGACTTAAAACTATAGCGCCGCTAAAACTGGCGATAAACAAAGATATAGTATTGAACGTGACTGAAGTATCGTACTGTAAATATTGACACAACGCATGAATTAAGACCGAGTATTTTTGCGATTTTTAGATAAAGTTATTTTTGCGGTTTAAATTAGATGTTAAGCAAAGAATGAGATTAACGCAGTGTTTTTCGCATAACTATTACTCGAAATTATGTTTGTTTCTCTTAGATTTCTGTCTGCGATTGTGTCAATATATATTGTCTGATAACATATCCAAAGCATGAGTCCGACTAACTCTGACACACACACTGCATCGAACCTATTATCTCTGTCGGGGTTGCGATCGAATGTGATCCATAAATTTTAAATTAATTCCAATATTTGATTACAATCCTAAAACCCATTCTAATTTAAAATGTTTGAAAAACTGCACATTCCAACGCATAAATAATTGAATAAAATAAATACTTAATATGCGTAAATGAATGGCTAATACTTTCACTCAAAGAGTTATATCATTATACTGTTACAGCACTAATGTTTGGCGTTAATCACAGGCTCGCAGCCTTTTATGCATAATTGAGCATTTATTCTCGATCACAACAAACACAAGATCATTATTCTGTACTCACTTTATCGATAGGATGCCAAAATTTACTTTTGTCTGAAACTTTAACACGCATTACTTGCGAGTTTGGCGTGAGATGACCAGCGCTACTGTCAAGTGTTTGCCATCCATTGTCATCTCTGCGAAGAGAGTGTCCATTTTCATTACCATTAAAAGATCTGACACTGTTGTTGCTAACTTTCCAATCTCTATATTCGTTCGCAATTAGTGTCTGATCCTTGTATTGATCTAATAGTGTTTGCAGGTCAGTAAAGCTACTATTTTGCAGTTGTTTCGAAACAATGTTTCTCTTTCGTCTTCTGCCATACGCGCCGCTCGCGAACAGCGCTGTAAACGTTGTTAACGCCAAACTCCCGATTAACGGTATCGCTGTTAACGGTGCCAGTATTAACAATAGTTCATGAATTCCACCCTCTTTATGGTGGTGTTTGTGGTGGTGATGCTTCGGAGCCACTAACTTGATAATGTATTGCGGCGGCTTATATTCATATTTTCCCGGAATTTTGAACTCTTCGATAAATTTATGATGGTGTTCGTGCTCGTGCTCGTGATCCTCTTCGTTCAACATAAGACCTGGAAATTTAAAATTTTATCTTGAAATTTATTAAATAACTTGGTTATTCATTTGTAGGGTTCGGATTTGTCAGGGTTTAGATCAGATGTAATAAATTTAATTATTGAGAGTTTATTAATTCTATTTATTTATGACAATTTTACCGATGATTTTTAACTCCCATCAATGTTTCTGTTGTAGAATCTTTTCAATAATTATTTTTAACAAATTTATAATTGTATTTTTTTAGTATCATGTCGTATCGATAAAATTTGTTTAAAATTCTAAGTATTCATAGTATTCTTAGTATTTTTGATTTTTGTTGAAACTAAAAAAATGCCGATATGACAAAGTCTAGAATTTTTTATTTGCTGTATTACAAGAAAAAAACTCATTTTTTGTTAAAAATTATTAAAATTTTTTCTGTTATATTTTCAACAGAAGTACTAAATAAAAATAAGTGCGTCTCTCTCTCTCTCTCTCTCTCTCTCTCTCTTTCCACTCTAGTTTTGCTTTCATTCATTCAATCTTTCTATTCTTTGTATGAGTTGCACACACAATAATATCGATCGGTTCGCGTCGAATCCATGTGACGTTACGGTTGCTTTGCTTTGGTTATCCTGCCCTCAGCTTCAGATGGATACTAAACTAGAGAGTGAGTGCAGGATGTTTTGCCTTTTCTTTTAATATTATACAAAATATCTTAAAATTTAATATAAACACTATTTTTAACATTGTTGTTCTGACCAATTATGTCAACCAATACCAAAACGGTACGTATTCGTTGTTGTGTTTTAATAGCATTTTCATGAATATCTAAATTAGTATTACATTTAATAATTTCAAATTCAAATATTGATTGTTATATTTTTCTGCCAACTGTTGACGAGAAAATTATGCATAGTTTATTATAGAGTATTTGTTGCAACGAATACCTGTAATTTAAAGCAACGAATGATGAAATTTTTGGTTCGATGATATTTAAATTAGTTTTTTTTCGTTTTAAATGCGGTAACTTTAAATCTTAACCTTAAAGAATAACACGTCATATGTTATTATTTTACTAATAGAATATTTTTACAGAATAACGCAATAATAATTATTTTTTGCTTTTAATGAAAAATTATTGTTTTTAGATTTATTTTAACTCATCAAAACCTTACCAACAGTGAAATTTAAATTAAATTCTAGTTCAGAAAATCAATAAACCAATCTCTATACTAATTCCAAAAATTTTTTTTGTCGCTACACTATGTATAACAAAAAAAATGTTTAACTTAGCAGAATGCGAGTTAAATGTATGGGCAAATGCTTGCCAGTGACCCGAAGCAGTGGCGCTTTTATATATTCAGTATTCATCTTTACTGTAAAGAATTTCCATAAATCGAATTTAAAGCGCATAAAAACCTACTTTGGTTGTGTGTAAGTTTGATATAATGAACAAAATTTAAGCTCACTTACAAAAGTGGAGTTCAAACTTTTCCGTTACCATTTTCTAAATTTTTGCCGCGAATTCTTAAAATTCGCGAAATATAATAGTTGTGGCAACAGATTATTGTAATGACCAAAATATAATTTTCACGTAACTTTAGTTGCACACTCATAATAAATCATAAATTCAATAATTTGTAAAATTGACTGCAAACCTATTTTTTTATGCCGTGAAATACTTTGAAACTGAAAAGTACGTCAAGATATTACTAAATGTATTTCGGCCTACTTTTGGTATTTTATCAAAATAAATAAATAAATACATTAATAATAAGTGGGTTTGAATAATATTGCAAAACTCAGGAAAACGGGGGTTTCACGATAACGAAATCATTTCTATATAATTAGATACAAATCTGCTTCAAATTTTCAAGTTTTAAAAATAGAAGAAAAAGGATCATATAAATTACTGAAAAATACAAAATTTAGAACAAACGCCTACAATTCAATTGAATAAAATATATCGATGTTTATCCAATTTGTATTATAAATTCAAATCAAACATAAGCTAAACAAATCGCGAGTCGCAATACAACACATATAGTCAATAATAATGCTATAGTTTTGCGCGAATAAAAAGATCAATACAGCAATAGAGCAGCAAATGCTGATAAACACATTGTTACTCAATTATGTAATATTGAATAACACAAAAGTTCATATATATTTAATTACCTCTTTCGGTTCGATTTCTCGGAACGGTTGATGAATTTAAATGTGCGCTACTGTGCGGTAATTGAGATAAATTCGTAGCGGAGTTGCGACGCGATTCATCGGTAATGATATCAATACTATCCGCAATAGAAATGCTGATGATATTGAATAGTAAAAACGAAGTGATCCAAGAAAATGTTAGAATACGGAGATCAATCATGATTTGATACAACTGTAGCACTGAATAGCAAAATTATTATTCACTTTTATTTACTGTATTCACCGAATATCTCACTATCGTTTCATATCTTTGTTTAGCTGCTCCCTGTATCACACAAACTCCTTTTAAGCAATAACTATGATAGTTAGCTAATCGGCTTAATAAACGACGAGATAGTAACGGATTTTAAACGAAACTTTAGGATAGTAAGTGTAACAGTGGTGTATTTTAGTGTTTTAGGGTCTATACTATTCGGTCAGTGATGCGTTTTGTGGGTAATATCGCATACAAAGAGCAAAGACCTTTCATATTTGCATTGATGTAAATTAATAAGTTGGTAAATGTGTTATAATTGAGAGGTCAGGTCAGTAGTGTTTGGATTCGCAATCCCACTAATTTACTAGAGGGGAAGGCGTTTTCTCGAGATTCAGTGAATGTCGCAAAATGTGACGCACCAGCAAATTTCAATACAGTTAACAATAGTTATATACTTAGCGATTGAAGAAGTTAGTGGTCTTTATTAATGTTGCGACTCATAAGAAAATTGCGGAACTTCTACTTCTATTCAACCATCAACTGCTAGGCTTGAGTTGTTATTCATGGATCCGTGTTATTAAATGCGCCTCTGCCCACATCTCACACAACAAAATGATACCTTATCTTTTTGCCTAACTTTTAATATGACTACTACTCACTATTTTCTATCTTCTTATTTCTTTTGCTCATATTAATGAAATAAAAATATAATTTTTTGAGCTCATGTGCGGCAGGCATACAGAGCAGAGCTCTCCATACTAGTTATTAGTGCAATACAATTCCATTTATATTGTATCATTTAATGACGCACCGAAAGAATGAAGAAAAAACAATTTCCCCTGTGGTTATTAAATATCAATAGTCGTCTCAAATGTTTGCTACCAATTCTGCCTTTTCCTAAAAACATCCAATCTATCTATCTATATATGTATATATATATATATATAATTTCTTGTTATTTTAATTAAATAATTCAGTTTGAGTACGAATATAAGTTTGAGTTTGAGTCTAAAGTGTTTGAATCGCATTTTAATGGACTTTTGTGTGATAAACAAGTGCACCGAAGGTAATAATTTACATATTTCCAGTTTTGAATGGCTTGAAAAATATTCTCGTTTTGTTTCTTTTCTATTCATCTTTTCTTAGCAAATATATAGTTACACAGCTAAGCTTTGTTTCATGCAATCATAAAAATAGATTGTAATCTTATTCCACGTTAGGCTAAAGTCAACTAACTTTTAGCGTGTTTTTTTCCTATTATTCCTTAAAAAATACAATTACTTAAAAAGAAATAAAAGAAACTCTAATTCTTATTCAAAGAGCGCAGAGAATATGTATTTAGAATGAATGATAATTTTGTCAACTATTACATATCTAGAGAATATAGAGAGAGAAAAGAGATTCTCTGAAGATGAGGATGAAGTGCATAGAGGAATGTTTTCTTTTTAGACACATTGAAATTAAAGTTTAATAGAAAATAAAATGAATGCTTTGTGTTAAAAGTTAAACAGAAAAGAGTACTCCACACATATAACATTCTTTTACTATTTCATCCTTTTTAAAAAATAATTTCAATGAGTTAGAGAGGGAGAGGAGAGAACGTTGAGAGAGAGAGGGAGAGAGAGAGAGAGGGAGAGAGATGTTCAATAGAGTTATATACTATTTACTTGCTTTTATATTTGCAGTATTATATACTGACGCACACACGCAATGCAATATTGCCTGTAATGCATTTTATTTTTACTGGTTTTATATGTGTGTTTGCATGTTAAGAATCGATAAAAGTGAATATAAGGTGTGCGTACCGAGTGCTACATCATTAGCAGCTATGAAAATATTTTGCTGAGGCTTTTTTTTGCCAAAATTCAAGCATTTATGAAAACACTAAATATATTATCCTAAGTCAGCTCCCAAACACTTTTTTGGCGACGAAGTGTTGAGTGGTTCAACAATTTAAAACAATAAAATTTTTATTTTTGAGTTTATTTGAATATTTGTTTACATATTTGAATACTGGTGCAGAGATGCAGTAATAAATTCAAATATGTGTGGCACTCATTTGCATTCAGTTTGATTGCGAGTCTGTTTTCCTACCATTTCAGGCAGTGATTGCAGCATTGCATTGCCATAATTTCGAATGCAATTTCATTAAAGAAGAGATGATGTGTCGAAAAGCTGCTTTATATGTGTTTTAATTTAGTAAATATAAATCTTCCAGATAAGTGCTGTTGGCTTCGCTGACAGAGAGTGTTTCAGCAAAAATATCATAAAATTTATTACCGAATATACTAACATAAGCCCTAGATATACACTATTGGTTGTATAGTTTGATTTATACTAATGTTTTATTGCTAAAATAATTAAAAATAGTAATAATAGTTAAATTACATAAGTTTGGATAAAATTTTTTTTAATGAACCCAAAAAATAAAAACCAACGAAGAGTTTTAGTTAAGTAAAAAAAAACAAATTCACGAATGTATTGATTTGTATACACTAAATGCTAAGTACATAATAATTATCAAGACCGGATAAATGCATAAGTGTTATGTAAAAATAAGACTTGAAAGCGATTTTTATTTTCGTCTCTGTCACTGATACGAGCGATATCGAAATGGTTAGTTTTACTTTTACAAAAGTAATACTTTTGACTCGAGATTTCGTAACA
>JAQIVF010002008.1:0-12125 GCA_034698365.1 Steganacarus magnus | reverse complement strand
GTTATTATGTCTATTTAAACACACAAAAAATAATAGTGAAACACTGCGCTATTCACTTAAACGTATGCATTATCTAAACATTTCACGTGTTTCCAATCAATATCATATTCATTAATAAATCAATTTAAAAAGTGAGAGTTAATATTTAAATAAATAATTTCTATTATTTAAAATTATTACCACTTGACCATAGACTGTCACTAATACCCTAAATCGCATCGGAGTTTAAGTAAAAGAGATTTCCAATAATAAGATAAGCGGCAAAAGATAGGAATTGTTAGCTAATAATCTGTTGGAAAATAAAAGTTTTGTAAGCATAATAGCTTTGATAAGTACTAGAGGAGATCCAAGACAAAAAACTTTAACGTTTAATTAAAACATTTTTTAATTTCAAATAATCATAAAATCAAGTTTGATGTTGTAATGGATTTTACTGCGATTTTGTTTTTAATTATACTTAACAGACTTTCAAAAATGTTAGAATTATTAGACAGATTTACATTTTACCAGATTTTAAAAACGAATATAGCAAAAACAAAATTAAAATTTGAAATATTCCAAATTTTCGTACATACAATAAATTAAGATATGTGGGATTTCAGCTTGTTTTATATATTTTTAATTTGTAATTTATGTTTATTAATTTGTAATAAATAAGTTTATTAAATGGTTTTTGGTGGGAATAGACTTTTTTGCCAGACATTACTTAAAGTTTGGATTGAGATAAATTTACAAACAATTAATACAGATCTCCAGCCGACGTGTGTGAATGTATTTCGTAAAAAATATTTTCGGGTCCACTTGTTGATAACTTTTACTAAAAACTAAAGTGAAAATGTATGTTCAATGCAGAATAAGGCAGTTTAACAGAATCTTTTCATAATAATAAATTGACGTCATTTCAGATTTTAGCAATCAATGTAATTCAATCTATTATAAGTGCGCATTTAAGTTGAATGAATCGATAGAAACTCGTATTATTATTAGCCCTTCTATTAGATTAGCATCACTTTTCACGTAATTATTTAAATCTAACAAATATAACGTCATATACAGTTGCGGTAATATAACCATACATTAATACAGCGGTCATACAATTTGCAATACATTTGCGTGACGTTATGTTTGTACAGTATATAAGACTGAAAAATAGGGACAAAACACGTATTAATAGTGTTGTATTAACTCATCCATTTTATAATAAATGCATCAAATATGGCAACACTTATAAGTGAAGGTAATTTCTGTCATAATATAGTGCTTATATTTAGATTATATCATATGATTATTAATTAGTTAATGGTACTAAAAGAACGCGAAGCATACAAGAAATGAATTCTACAGTTGCGGCAGCGTTTCAGAGTATGTGATATATTGTCGCATATAATAGGTTATCACATACGCATATTATGCATAACATATTATAGGTTTGGCAGAATTGTCGCACAGAGAGTACCAATCGGGTGACTACGAGAGTGCAGAGAGACATTGTATGCAGTTGTGGCGTCAGGACCCAACTAACACTGGTGTACTGCTCCTATTAAGTTCCATTCATTTCCAGTGCAGAAGACTCGATAAGTATGCATATATTACGATATTGTGATATAAGTTGGTATCAATTATGATTAAATGATGATTTATTTGATGACAGGTCTGAACATTTCAGTAAACTCGCCATTAAACAGAATGGAGTGTTGGCTGAGGCGTACTCTAATTTGGGAAATGTCTATAAAGAAAGAGGAGAATTGCAGGACGCTTTGGATAATTATCGATACGCTGTTAGACTCAAACCTGATTTTATCGATGGCTATATCAACTTAGCGGCAGCTCTTGTCGCTGCTGGCGATATGGAACAGGCTGTTCAGGCATATGTTTCTGCCTTACAATATAATCCGGTAAATATATTAAATATTTGGATTAACAGCTCGTTTATAACAAAATTGTATGATTTTAGGACTTGTATTGTGTACGAAGTGATTTAGGAAATCTACTGAAAGCATTGAATCGTCTCGATGAAGCAAAGGTACATAATGTTAGCCATGAACTATAGTTCGCCGCGCGTTATGTTAAAGCGTTTATTAACACTATTGAGTTGTACTTCATTTCATTTAATATATTTATATATTATCATTATAAGACGTGATTAGCGTGACAATTATAATGATATCAAATATGATGTACTAACACAGCAAATGTTTCCAGAGCTAAGCGAATTCACTTCAAAGTTTAGCAGCGATTATTCTTATTGTGGTTTATGCGCGTTTAACAGACGTTCATAATCAGTCTTATGCTATTTAAGTATTATTTAAATTAGCATTCAATAAGTCATTGTGATTATTAGTTCATTTTAATTAAAGATATACTTTAAATGTTGGCATATATAACTTTCATTATTTTTATGAACTCAAGTTTTAGCATTACATTATTTATTTATTCGAGTTATAGTGTTTTTAAAAATGCCGTAATAAATTAGTTAAATAAATAATATAACGAATTTGACGTATAATATTTAAGTCGTCACTATTTAAATCCAATTTTAAATGCAAAACATTTTCAAAATTCCATACGATATCCAATATAGCTTTACCCTAAATTCTTTTTGTAATAATCTCTATGTAACGTTACATATGTACAGTATATGCTCAAATTTTATATTATAGGTTTTTAAGATGCGACTCATCATGTACTGTATAACATGACATATTTATTATAAAATTTTACTCATTTCTTAAAATATTGTTAGCATTACTAACGGAAGTTTAATGTAATTGTAATTTAAATTAATACAAAGAAAAATAACTCTACATAAACCATAATTTATTCATTATTTCTAATTATGATTGCCAAGAACCCTACGAGCTTGAACTACATAAGTTTAAACTCACAAAACTAGCATTAAATTTGAGCGTGAAGTTTAAATATATTTCAATATTCTCTCAATAGAATGTAGTAACTAAATATAGTGAAATTGCCTGGTTTGCATTAATTTTGATATCTATTATTATTCATAGTTATTCGTGTAGTGTTCCAAATCATAGTCAGAGCCATGACATTTTCGGAAAAATCTGTTTTTTATAGTCTACAGTAATTAAGCGGAAATTTCGATATATATTATCCTTTACATGAAGTATAGAATTAAAAGAATATACTTTGTTATTCTGATAAATCATAAATAATACAAATTTTATTAAACTGCAGATTTTATAATTAAAACTTAGGTCTTTAAAAACTGCAAATTAATTGAAATTATATGGCATTTAAATATAATTGATTTGCACAGGCATTAATAAAACTTGAGAAAATTTATTTAATTGATTATATGCAGTACATATTATATGTAAATAGGTATATAAATTAAAATTATTGCTAATATTGTCACATTAACTTCATTGTCAAACTTTGATAATGAAAATTATATTTTTATAATAAATGAGCTAAAATTCTATAATAATTTTGAAAATAAAATTAGAAAGCTTTCAAATAATATTTCAAATTTATAAATCTGTTTATCAACGTCTGTATTGTTGCAAAAGTTCGTTCATAATTTATAGACTTCTAAATGCTTTAAAAGTGATATTCTTCGCATTGATTGAGATTTGAATCATTATCAGCGCCAATGAATTTGCATTTTCGAATTTTTTGTTAAAAATATGTGCGCAAATACGAAGCATACTTACGAAAGCTCTCAAATAATTACAATTATTCGCAAACAGCATACTATTTGAATAAAAGCACAGCAATTGTAATGCAGCGCAAATAATATAACGATATAAGACTTACTTATATTGTTTATAGGCATAACTTAAGTTATAATCATTATTATTAATATAGCAATGATGTGTTCATAGACTTTGAAGTGAAGCATAGTTTTAAAGGCATAGTTGTATTTATTAATAATTATTATACTTTTAGTAGTAATTAAAATATTTTATTTGTGCTCTGGAATATAGTTAAATGAAATAATATGTATATATAATATAATTTTATTAATTTTTTATTTAATAATTTAATTTAGTAATTGTACTTAAGATTTAGAGTACAACGTTATTTGCTAACATAATTTTATTTATTAATTTGATTTTATTATTAGAAATAACACAGAAAGGTTGTTTAATTAAGAAAATTAAATAATCTAAACAAAGCAATCTAAATGCAAATGCTGTTAATATAAGTAATTAATTAATTTGTTTCTCTTTTTCTTCCCATTAAATCATAGCAATTCTGTAAGAGTTACAGTACATGACCTCTTACTGGTTTAAAGGTACAGTAATAGGGTATCACTTGAGGTCAGAATCAGGCACTGTTGCAGATTTCAATACGACGATTGTCAGGTGTGGCACGCGGTTTGGAATCCAAGTCATCGATTGTTGTCTGTGGTAATACTTGACCAAACAAACACATTTGACCAAGTTTTACGTTTGCCCGAACCATTTCTGTTTTTGTTTTTCTAACTATAATTATTAGTTATGTTAATTATAATATCTTATATATATCTGTGTGAATATATAAGAAATTGATAGTTAGTCCAAATTTAAATAATCGTTAATGACGGGCATAACTCAATTTCCGTGGTATATCTAGTATGTAATATTTATGAAAACACAGCCAGTGTTTTAGTATTATTGCATTCTGATCAGAAAGGAGCGAAGCAGCGATTTCTGGCGAAGCGCTTTAAAGCAGCGATTATCCATTGTTCCCGCGGCCTATCCTTTTGTGTTTGCATTTGCGATACGCGTGCCACGCGTTGGGCTTGCATTGCATTGCGCGGTTTTTTGCGTTACATTTGCGACATTTAACAACATTGGCGGCAAGCGTTGCGTTGCGTTACATTGCGCGCATATATTATTTTATTTTTATTAATACAACAACTCAATTTAAAACCCTTTTAATGATTACTTAAAACTGGTAATTGACTTGTTGTACTTTTCGCGATCCACTGGCTGTGTTTTATTGACTATACTTTTATTATACGTGATTTAATGTGTTTCATCTCTCTTTTATAAAAGGCATGTTACCTGAAAGCGATCGAAACGTGTCCAACGTTTGCTGTTGCTTGGAGTAACCTCGGATGTGTGTTTAACGCTCAGGGAGAAATATGGCTCGCCATTCATCATTTTGAAAAGGTATGTATCGTTAAACCTAAACTTGTACAGTATATCCATATTCAATAGTTAATAATTAATAACATATTTATCATAGGCAGTAGCATTGGATCCAAACTTTTTGGACGCATACATTAACCTGGGAAATGTGCTTAAAGAAGCGCGAATTTTCGATCGAGCTGTGGCTGCTTATCTTAGAGCTCTTAATTTAAGTCCTAACAATGCTGTTGTTCATGGAAATTTAGCGTGTGTTTATTATGAACAAGGTATGTATCGTTAAATCATTATAATCATATCGTATCAATACATATTAAAATTTTTTAATTTAGGTCTCATTGATTTGGCAATTGACACATATAGAAGAGCTATTGAACTACAATCAAATTTTCCAGACGCTTATTGTAATTTGGCGAATGCCTTGAAAGAGAAGGGTCAAGTGAGTGAGGCTGAGGATTGTTATAATACTGCTCTACGTCTATGTCCCACTCATGCCGACTCTCTCAACAATTTGGCTAATATTAAGCGAGAACAAGGTTAGTAACCAATATTTAACTAATATATAACCAATATATTCTCTATTTTGTAATATACTCTCTGTGTTACAATTTGAAACAGGATATATAGAAGAAGCTACTCGACTATATCTCAAAGCATTGGATGTGTTTCCCGAGTTCGCAGCCGCACATTCTAATCTCGCATCTGTTTTGCAACAACAGGGAAAACTCAATGAAGCATTATTGCATTATAAAGAAGCGATTAGAATATCATCAACATTTGCTGATGCATATTCTAATATGGGTAACACACTCAAAGAAATGGGTGATATTCAAGGCGCGCTTCAATGTTACACGCGTGCCATTCAAATAAATCCGGCGTTCGCTGACGCGCACTCTAATCTCGCTTCTATTCATAAAGATTCGGGTAATATTCCAGAGGCTATTTCTTCTTATCGAACAGCATTGAAATTAAAGGTTATAACGATTATATGAATTTATTAAACTTTTCATTAATTAAAAACTGCCATAACTTTGAATAGCCTGACTTTCCCGATGCGTATTGCAATTTGGCTCATTGTTTGCAAATAATCTGTGATTGGACTGATTATGACGCGAGAATGAAAAAACTAGTGGCAACAGTTGCCGATCAACTAGAAAAGAATCGATTGCCTTCTGTTCATCCACACCACTCTATGTTGTATCCATTAACGCACGAATATCGAAAGGCAATCGCTGGTCGACACGCAGCGCTTTGTCTCGAGAAAGTGCAAGTGCTTCACAAACCTCCGTATATATTCAAGCCGTTGGCTTGTAATCGTTTGAAGATTGGTTATTTAAGTTCAGATTTCGGTAATCATCCCACTTCTCATTTAATGCAAAGTGTGCCAGGAATGCATAATAAAGATAAAGTAGAAGTATTTTGTTATGCACTTTCTGCTGACGATGGAACAACATTTCGCTCGAAGATTGAAACGGAATGCGATCACTTTGTGGATTTTTCGTCAATTAGCTGTAATGGAAAGGCTGCTGATAAAATTTATTCGGATGGAGTCCAGATATTGATTAACATGAATGGGTATGATATTATGATAAATCGTGAATTTTTATTTAACAGCGAATAACAAACGACGTCTGGAGTTTTAATTGTTGTCACTTTCAACATAATACAGTGTAAAGCGTTTTCGACCGCTCAACAATAATTAAAAAACTAGCCGTCTTTCATCGTTGTTGTTAAATAAAAATTGACGTTATATATTATTTAGTAGAGTTATTATCAGTGATATCATACATTTATTGATAATTTAGTTACACGAAAGGAGCGCGAAATGAAATCTTTTCACTGCGTCCCGCACCCATTCAAGTGATGTGGTTGGGTTATCCTGGAACTAGTGGAGCATCTTTTATGGATTATATAATCACTGATGCAGTCACTTCACCGCTTCAATTAGCTTCCCAGTACTCAGAAAAGTTAGCATATATGCCCGACACTTTTTTCATTGGAGATCACAAACATATGTTTCCACATCTAATCGAACGGGTTATTCTTCTCGATAGCGCTACTAAAAAGGCATCTGCTTTATCAGTTGCTGCGGGCAATGATCCGATTGCTCTTCCAGACAATGTTTCCATTGTCAATGCTACCGACTTATCTCCAATTATTGAAAAAGCGGAAATAAAGAAAATTCGCGAAGTGGCTGTAGTGACAACGATAGCCACTTCTCCGAATCCAAACCAAACCGCCGATACGATCGTTGCCACTGAAAAAGTTGAAGTTGTAAAGACTATAGTTGAGTTGCCGACTACACAACCTGTACAAGCAATGATCTCTAATGGACAGGTTCAGACTTCTGTTAATGGAATTGTAGTGCAGAACGGTCTCGCAACCACTCAAATGAACAATAAAGCTGCTACCGGTAAATCAATCATATTTCAATTATAGTTGCACGTAATTTTTATGATAACAAACTCTCACAAATTTTGATTGTAAACACATTCCCGCTTACGAAACTTTCTGTTGAAAATTTCTCAAAGTTTTTCTCTCTTTCAAGATAAGGGAAATTATTAGTGAAATCTTTATTTCAATTTATATAATAAATGCTTACTGAAACATGTATTCATAGGAGAAGAAGCACCAAAAGCTATTGTTGTAACTTCGAGGCAACAATACGGTCTGCCAGAAGATGGTATTGTGTTTTGTAACTTTAACCAACTTTATAAGATCGATCCACAGACTTTACAAGTATGGGTTAATGTAAGTATATTATTGTTTGCTTGATTATGTGTTCAAATAACGTTTTTTATACATTTATCTGATTTTACAAAAATAGATTTTAAAAAGAGTGCCAAATAGTGTTTTATGGTTACTTCGATTTCCTGCTGTGGGCGAAACAAATATAGTGGCTTCAGCGACCAGTATGGGTCTGAATGCCGGTCGTATAGTCTTTTCAAATGTGGCGGCAAAAGAGGAACACGTGAGAAGGGGACAACTCGTAGATATTTGTCTTGACACACCACTTTGTAACGGACACACCACTGGTATGGATGTGTTATGGGCTGGTACTCCTATGGTCACACTCGCGGGAGAAACATTAGCGTCTAGAGTGGCGTCGTCTCAATTAACTTGTCTCGGTGTGCATGAATTAATAGCAAAGTCGCACCAGGATTATGAAAATATTGCCGTCAGATTAGGAAACGATAGACAATTGTAAAACTTAAGTCTTAAAACTCGTTTTAATTGCTTTACTAATTTGTGTTTTAATTGCTCTTTATTTTAGCCTTAAAGCAATTCGCGGTAAAGTTTGGTCGGCAAGAACTGAATCACCTCTTTTTAACGTTAAAACTTATACAAACAATTTAGAAAAACTTTTTTACAAAATGTGGGAAAAATATTGTACAGGAGAAAAACCTGACCATATTATTAATTGGTGGTAATTTAAAAATTCAGTTTTCATTTACTTTACAACTCATTAATTTCAATATATATGTATATCAAACTGGCATTTCTTATTTTAGTTTAAGTATAAGTGTTATTAAACATCTTAATTTTTATTAATAGATTTTAAATAAATAAAACAATATTACTGTTAAGCCATTTGTTTTAAACTTTAAAATTTAGAGAAAATGATAATTTGTTAAATAAAATATTTCAATATAGTTTTATAAGATATGATTATTTGTTTAATGTTTGAATGGAAAGTTTGGTTTGCATAACTCGTTCTCGCATAGCGATGATTAAGTTATGCACAGTTTAGTTAAAGTCGGTTTAAGAAATATTTTCGGTGGTTTGCATTGAAAATAATGCGTAAAGCAAACTTCAAAACAGTGTTGTTTGGCCTTTTCAACAATCAAGTAGTAGAGATGAGCATTTTAACGGTTAACTTTTAACCGGTTAAGGTTAACCCGAGTTAAAATTGTTGTTTGAGTTAAAAATTTGGATACAGTTAAGGTTAGAAGTTAGAACATTTCTAACCTGTTAAAGTTAAAATTTATAACAAAGTTAACCGGTTAACTTTTTTAACTTAAAATATGTATTATTCAATACTATTTATTGAAAATAATATTTCAAAAAGCATATAAAAAATATTATAATAGAAATATTCAATTATTTTTGGATATTTTACACTAAATAATTTAATTTTGTATTAGAAAATAGTATTTAAAACGTTTAAATTAAATAAAAATGCTTCATTTCCAAATTTTATTATTGAAAATTAAAAAAATAGGTTAACCGGTTAACCTGGAGTTAATTAAGTCAGAGTTAAAGTTAATATAATTGTTAACCGGTTAAAGTTAAAGTTAAAATTTTTGCACGGGTTAAGGTTAAGAGTTAAAGAAAATTCTTAACTTTTAACCGATGCTCATCACTACCTTACTATATATATATCTACTAAATTAAGAAATTCGACGACTACTATGAAATCGAGCGAATATTTGGGCGAATATCCGAACACATATTCTTATACGAAAAATCTTGCCGAAAATCTAATCCAATACGCGTTCGACAGCAATAATACAGTTCTGCCGGTCACTATAGTTAGACCGGGAATTGTTTTTAATAGCGTTCGAGAGCCGACGCGCGGTTGGTTTGACTCGATTACGAGCATTATGGGACTTTGGTTGATATTAGAAACCGGTTTGATTAGAGGGATAAACACTAGACGGAGCATAACGTTCGACGCAATACCGGTGGACACTGTCGCCAATGCGTGCATCTCATCCGCAGCGCGTCTATCGAGTGCTAAGAACAGAAAGTGAGCGAATAGACTCGATATGTGTTTATATTTATGTATTTTATTATTAATGAGTGTTTCAAAATATTTATATTCTTTCAGAAAACTCTTGGTTTACAATTGCAATTCGTCGTGTTTTGGCGCACTTAACTATGGAAAGCTTTTCAACTCTAAAGCTAAATTGACAAAAGTATTCCCGTTATTTTACACACTGAGACCAGTAAATCGTGTGATGACTGATGACGACCTGATAAACAACCGATTCGCTCGTATCGTAACTGAAACATAATTCGCGTATATCGTCGATGCGTTGCTGGCAGTATTCGGCCACAAACGAACGTAAATATCCAAATAGTAGTGATGGGAAAATGAGCTCAGCATGAGCTTAAGCTAGCTTGAGCTGAGTCGCGCTAAAAGCTCGATTTTTTCGAGTCTCGAAGCTTAATGCTGAAGCTCGAAGCTCGGTATTTATTGAGCCCAACTTAAGCTCCAAGCCTTGAGCTTAATGAGCTTAAATGTACTTATAATAATGAAAACTAGTAAATTTAATTACATATATTTATTAATAGAGATCCAAAATGATAGCATTTGCTACTTTTTTATTTCATAAATTAGAAGCACATGATTGAAATTTATGCACGAATTGGATGATTAGGAACCGTTTAATGCATGTTTATAAATGCTATTTTTTGCTATTTTTAACAATAAATGCTATAATGCTATTTTTGTCATCTTATATGCTATTTTAAAGAAAATAAAAAAATTATCGTTAAATTCCGATGAGTTTTCATATGGTTCCCAAAATTTTGAAAAACTAAAGAATAATTCCCGTAAATTTTTTGATTTTATATAGAAAGTTTGCAACAGATAGCAAATTTATAAGTTTATAAAATTCAATAAAAAAACATTTTTTTTATCAAAATATCAATGTTTTCATTAATTATTTAAAATAATAAATGCTATTTTTACTGCTATTTTGGCCATTTTTACTGCAATTTATAGCGCTATTTTGATACATAATAATTACTATTATTTTGGATCTGTATTAATAAATATACTATTTCTACAAAACTTTTTTTAATTTGATTCTTTTTTGATGATAATTTTCTGATATTTTTATATATTGATTTAAATTTGATAATTTTTTAAAATTTTAAAATCAAACTAAAACTTTTAATCAAACTGATTTAACAACGCGCTCGTTCAGTAAAAGTCATTGAAACACTAGTCCGTTATATATGTATTTATTCGGGTGTTGTTTGTTCTCAAATTGCATTTCTATTTTTGGGCTTTTGACCCAAATTCAGTGTTTATCTCGCATACGATATAAAATCGTCACATCACTTCAACTTCACTGAACTACAACTTAACTTAAATTCAAGCTTATCATAAAATCCTGAACGTAGAGTTAAAATTGATAATAATGTGAAATACTGTACAATTCTATACAAAATTTTATTGTGTGTTTGTGTGAGAATTCAGTTTATTATAGATTTTTTGCAAATTATTTTTCATGTTTTATTTAATAATTGATGAAATTATAATCCAGTATTTTCTTCGATAGTGCTTTAGATGAAAACAACTTTCATTTTATTAAATTTTTGTTACTGTCAAAGTGAGTCACTTTTCAAACAATTTTATAATCTATTTCAAAAAACTATAAGTGATATTTAAAAATATTGTAGTAAATGACACATCGCTTAATATGTTGGAAAATCATTTGTATAGTAATGACATGTTATCAGAAATGTATGAAAAAGTGTCACTAATGTTACGTATGTGTGAAATACAGAAAGTGATCGACAATACTAATCATTTATTAGTTAATCGTATGAATTTACAAAATAGAAATATTTGTGGTGATATTTATAAAGTTAATAATAGTATATTCGAATCTAATTTCGAGTTTAATAATAAATATAAAATTTGTAAAGTTTTATCAGAAAACAGGTGTTCACTGAGACTAAGTCATCATTTAAATACATTTCAATTTAAATGTAGTTATAATGAATGTAAATATAAGACTAATAGTAAGTATTGTTATTTATCGCATCAATCAAAGCATACAAATGAAAAACCGTTTTTATGTGTTTGGCCACAATGTGGACAACAGTTTATTACTGCTCAAGAATTACGTTTGCATCAAAAAACTCATTTGAATATAAAGAACTTTGAATGCAATCAGTGTTATAAACGATTCATACATAATTCTAACTTAAAACGTCATCAATTAATTCATTTAAACATTAAACCATATAAATGTCAATTCAAAGATTGTAACAAAAGTTTCACACGAA
>JAQIVF010002007.1:0-12125 GCA_034698365.1 Steganacarus magnus | reverse complement strand
AAGATTATGCTAAACAGTTTTTGGGGAAAACTGGCACAAAGACCAAACATGCCGATAAGTGAATTCATCACAAGTTACGATGAATATTGGGATTTAACATCAGATGAGAAAAAAGAAATTACAGGAGAAATAATGGTCAACGAAGATCTACTGCTTGTCAACTGGCATTACATTGACGACAAAGATTCAAAACCTAAGAACTACATCCTATCTGTTGCTGCATACGTAACAGCTTATGCGAGATTAGAACTGTATAATTTAATGGAGAAAATTGAAAGTGTTGCACCTAATTCCGTCCTTTATCACGACACCGACTCGGTCCTTTATATTAAAAGAAAAACTGATATTGATGTTGTGCAGTGCGGTGAATATTTAGGTGAACTTACAAATGAAATTACAAAAGATTACGGTGAAAGTGCTCGATGTACAAAATTTGTTTCGCTAGGACCAAAAAACTACGGATATGAAGTTGACCACGATGGACAGACAACAGCAACATTAAAGATCAAAGGTATTTGTGTTAATGAAAAATCATTGGATGTAATTAGCTTTGCAAAAATGTTTCAAATGGCTCAAGCATATAATGAGAACAAACGCATCTGCTTGGAAGTGCCACAAATGCAAATGAACAGTAATAAACATCACCAAATATTTACTCGTTATTTTAATAAAATATATCAAGCAGTGTCCACTAAACGTGTTATTAAAGGTATTAACTATACTGTCCCTTATGGTTATTAGATTTATACACACAAACAACACTTACACTCACATAACAATTACATATATGCTAATACACAAACAACACATGTATAACATATACATTTATAACACTAAATAGCTTGATGTACTAATTAATTATGTCATTAATAAAAGGTTTTGATGAAGTGCTGTGTAATTTATTTCATTGATTAATGATCATATCAATTATATTTGACAGATGGTATAATTAATCATATGACCAGTGGTCAGTCTGCCCTAGACCGTCCCCTCCACTACTCATACAGTAGTTAATATGATTTAGTGAGTTATGCAACATCTTTCAAATGTTACAGTTCTATGACTTGAGTGTTTATTTGATTATTCTAGTAAGACTACGAGTTAGTAGTGGGTTATATGATATATTTAATAGATGTGATAGAGACTACAATGTATCTAATATTAGATTAAAATTATTTTTGAAGTCTTTATTCCCAAGTAATTTAATAATTCGTATCTTTACTATTAAATATGCATGAGATATGAGGTAAATATACTATACGATGATCAAAAATAGCAAAATAAAGTCTTAATTCTTATGTGTACTTTATATAAAAAAGACAAACACAAATACAAACCCCTTGACTGCAGATGTGTGGCACATACTGGCTATTAAGTCTGTACTTCTTATGTACAGGTCATGAACCAGTTATTATGATAATTGAGTTTAATGCACAGTAAGTTATACTACTACTCCACTAACACTGATTAGCAAACATAACAGTAGACATACACATAACATACTCTATTTGATTGTCTAAACTAACTCTTAAGTAATTATGTCAATATTTATTCAATTAAAATAATTGTAATTTAACTCAATATGAATTTCACTGTATTTTATTGGGTTCTAACTTTATTTTACACGTTATCAACGAGAGAAGAGCGAGTAAAAGATTTTCTAATCGTTAAATATGGCTTACATAGAAAAAAGCATAATTTCCTTAGATTTCAGGAACTATTTCGGTAATAATAATATAAGAATAAAAATTAAATGATAAATTTACAAATAATAAAAGAATGAGTTAAAATTAGACATTCTTATCTCACATAAATGTATTTATAACTCGGCATTTGGGCTGTGTTTGTATAAAAAATTTCATTATCACAATCAGGATTAAAATCAGAAAATTATTTTATTGCTTAAAGCAAAATAAATTGGCATTCTATTTATCATTAACGAACACTGTCTCACAATAAAGAAATTCTTATAAAACGGAAAGGATTAGAATTTAATAGTAATGTCTTCACAGTTATAAAGGATGAAAGATTATATAATTTACGGTAAATAAAATTCTCATTCAATACACATTTATTTGGCAAACATCGAGGAGATTCTAAAGAAAATTCTTTCCGCTATACTGACCTCTCAACGCACTACCAATTTATACTTTAATACTAAAACCAAACATATTTGTTGTGGTGCTGTTCATCGCTAATAAACGCATAATATTCAATAATACACACGTGTTTAACATTAGAGTGTTT
This sequence comes from Steganacarus magnus, assembly GCA_034698365.1. Classification (NCBI taxonomy): domain Eukaryota; kingdom Metazoa; phylum Arthropoda; class Arachnida; order Sarcoptiformes; family Steganacaridae; genus Steganacarus; species Steganacarus magnus. Next base: position 9,878 of record JAQIVF010002007.1, on the reverse strand, counting down.
GTTATGCTACAATAATAATAGAAATAGAATAGAATTTATACGAGTGTTATATCGAATTACAATATAAAGCATGTTTCGCGTTCATTCACTTCATTACCAGTTTATACGAGTTCCGTAGAGTTTGTGTTCGTTCATTCAGCCGTTTATTGAACGATTAAAAGCGAATGATCGCTGAATCAAAGCTCGTATTTCACATTGATTTGAGTATAAATAGTATAAAATGTTAGAATCTATGAATATTATTGAAATTTAAATTTAGTGAAAGGGGAAATTAAAATTTAAATTGTTATTAAAAAATGGCTAGAAATTTTAAAAAATTAACATACCTTGGATTTAAATTAAAATCAAAATCTGAATCAGTAAATAAATTTAATTTATTTGATTCGTAAAATTTCATTCGTATTAAGATATTTAAAATTGTTTTAACTGTGTTAACAAAAAAAATATGTTCCAAATTGCAAATATTAAATTTAATTTCGTTTACAAGAAAAAATAATATCATCATATTTGATCCGTTCACTAAACTGATTTCTTGAAGTGTTTGCTGCTGTAATGTCAAGACTCTAGATTTCACACGAATCGAGTGAATGTTTTATTAAATGGTGAACAAACACTTTATTATAATTAAATCATTAAAGCGTACAGAAATATAATTTACACAATTTTATAAATAAGAAGTGAGTTTAATAACTCGCACTGTTTATAATTTCTGTGAAATGTTTGCTTGAATGCTTGAAAATAATAAATGCACACAAAAATTGTATTTGTTATTGAATTCCGTAAACAGAATAAAATTATCATTAAATAGAGTAACACTGTATTATATTTAATTGCGTTTCTCTCTAAAGAACTCATGATTGCTTGCTTTGAAAAGAATTCATTTTATTTTACAGACATTTGTGAATTATTATTAACTCTTCTAGAGAACAGAATTCTAAAGAAAAAAATCAGTGACATTACATTCATTTGATGCGGAATGAGTTGTTAATGCATTTCACAGTTCTGCCTGTTTGCTAACTGCATATATTTATTTGTTCAAAAGTTCGGTATATTAATTTTTTAAAAGATTTCTGCTCAGTAAAAGTGATTCGTTTTTTAACATAATGGCTAATAATAATAATAATAATAATAATAATATATGATGATTGTATAAAATTTAATGTTATAAAAACACTTTAAATTATTTTGACACCCAGTTTTAAAAGAGAATAATTAAAAAAATGATTTTATGAAAATAAATATTTTGAAGGTACTCAACAAAATTCTGTATCTAAGAAAATCAAAATACTTTGTTTTGGTAAAGTTTCGACCGCAAAACAACATCATATACTCACTCTCTTATATAAGCTTTCAATGATACTACGAATGCGCAAAATAGCGGTTCCAACTTTTTCAACACAATTCACACACATTTGCAGTGTCGAGACGCGCATATATAAGTAAAGCGCACAGCAGTACTCTTACCATAACTAAAAGTTTACACTCGTTAAACAGTTAAATACATTTTTTTGTTGTACGTTACATCTCGGTGTGAAATACAAACATACGATATGCCACAACAAACGCAGCATAACTCGCATTTAGGGACGCTATCGTCAAATTTAGATGGTCATCACTCGGTGAATGTTCACTGCCGTATTGTAGTGTTAGGTTCGGCCAAAGTTGGAAAAACTGCAATTGTCGAGCAATTTCTCTACGAAACATTCCCTGTCATACATTGTGCAACTGTTGAACAGTTATATCGCGCTCAATACGATGTTAAAGGAACTCAAATTGGTATGTAAATTGAACTGTAATTGTGTCAGAAAAAGTTTTTTTTTAGTAATTAAAGAACAATTTAGTTTTTATTCCATTTGTTCTCAAATTTAATGCAATTATTTTTATTAAAATTAAATGCCTATTTTATTCCAAGTTTATTAACATTTCTGCCCAATGGGAGTAAAATATTCCTCGTTCAAAGAAAGACAAAGAATTTTTTTAATCTCAAAGAATAGTTCTTTGAGAAAAATAGGGAATTTTCTCCAATAATTTAATAATTATTTTTCAACGAAATTTTCCCTTTTTAACAAAAATTTATATTCAATTTTTATTCGTTAGATTTTTTGAAAAATATTAAATATTTAAGACTAATATGCAATCTATTTATTATTTTATCATTTTAACAGCTAATTTTTTCCATAAATACTTTTATATTTAAAAAGTAATTTTTTTCAAAAAGAATCCTCAAAGAAAATTAAGAAATTAATTCTGTAAGTAACTTGAGATAAATAATTAAAGAATTTTTTGTCCCAAATTTTATGCCCCAAATAACTTTATGCTATACTTGTAAAAAAACATGGAAAAAATAATCTAAAAAAATTAGGCAATAAATTCAAAATTAGGTAAAACAATAAATATTTACCTTTACTTCTAATTCAATAACTTAGTTAAAAAATTGCTTTGTTTATGAAAATATTGACAAAAACATAATTATCAAACAATGTCTGTTAATCTATAGGTACATTAACGCTGGACATTCTTGACACGTCTGGTTCGTACGAATTTCCAGCGATGCGTCAATTAGCTATCAAGTCTGCAAATGCATTCATTCTCGTCTACTCTATTGATGATAATGAATCATACGAAGAGGTTATACGGTTAAGGGATATGATTGTGCAAACAAAACAAATTAACTCAAACAACATCAACAACAACACCATAAATGAAACGAGTCCAGCGATTGTTGTGGTCGCGAATAAATGTGATTTAAGTGATAAAAGAGTGATACGAAAGGTATTATTATATGATTTTATTAACACTCTTAAGTTATATGCAATGTATAAGGATAGGATAATTTGGTAATTACTAATTTTTAATGCTTATTCCGATTGGTTTAAAACTTTCTAGGATTATATAACAACACAATACAAGTCTTTTAGCAAAGATTTTATTTTACCAAAATTTACCAAATTTAGCATTTTTTTGTCAAAAAATTGTGGTTAAAATCCGATGAGTTTTTGAGACCCATGAAAATTTTGGCCAAAAAGTGAAAAATTTTCGCTTAAATCCGACGAATTTTGACCCCATATGAAAAAATTATTTCATAAATTTATGAATATTGTATTGTTCGTATTGTCAATATAATTAAGTAAAAACTTGAAAAATAACTTTAGCGAATATTTACCAAATTAGTTTATTTTTTGTTACCATTTTACCTCCAAATTTAATACTTTTTTTTACCAAAAAATCCTATCACTAGCAATGTACATATTATTATCAGGAATCGGATTTTTAAGGTCTAAATTTTTAAAATAAAGGTAGGGTAATAGTGTCATTAAATTTCCAAATTAGGGTCATAATTAGGGTCAACAAATATACGTAGCAAACTATATAATGTTGGGTTTGGGACCATAGCTACTGGTAAAAAACACTCGATTTGTGTTATTTCATTTTTTTTATTCAGACTGCGTAACGAGAAGTGACGAGAGTTAGAAAAGAGTTTGTTATAAAAGCACTACATATCGATACAACAATTAATGACTTATAAAACACTATATAAAGAACGAAAAAATAGTCATTAATTGCTGTATCAATATGTAGTACTTATATAACAAACTCTTTTCTAACTCTCGTCACTTCTCGTTACACAAGCTGAATAAAAAAAATGAAATAACACAAATCAAGTGTTTTTACCATTAGCTATGTTTGGGACCAATAAAAATTTCATTTCAATTTTTCACTTGGGTATTTTTCATCTTAAACCTGAGGGGACGCCACTTCTCAAAATTTGTCGAAATTAGGTTTAAATGTAATGAAAGTCATAAAATTCAAATATTAACGTAGAATATAAGCTGCAGTTATGTATGTTAAGCTAAAAATAAGTCAAAATAAGTCATAAGTCAAAACTAAAAATAAATAGTAAATTCTAATATTTTATTGTAACTATATTAAATAGAGCCATTTAGGGCTAAATATGTAAATTAGGGTAAATTAAGGTTGATCCTAAAATTCCGATCTCTGATTATTACTTTTTAAATTTCTATATAAATTTTATTAAAAGTAAATAATAAAATATTAAATTTATTCTTTCGCAGGAATTGGCGGAAACGGTTGTCTGTCTTGACTGGGAAAATGGTTATGTGGAGTGTTCTGCAAAAGATAACAATAATGTAATCAAAATATTCCAAGAACTAATGACTCAAACTCGAGTGCCATACGACGTCGGACCGACCATTGCTAACGGCAAACATCGACGCACTTCTCTACCCGAGCATCCAATGAGTCCCATAAACAGAAAAATTCGAGAAATTCCTAAACGCAACAGTTGTCCGCTTTCTTAAAATGGCACACAAATTATAATGTAAATAATAATACATCGAATTATGATATAATCTCATTTACAATGATTTGAGCGAATATTAAAAACAGATTTCTTTTGTAATATTTGTTTGATAATCTACACGACAGCGATATTGTGTATTGATTTGTGTACAGATGTAATTATCACATGATTTTACAATATTTATGTAATCAAAAATAATAATAATTCAAATAAAATTTAATTTATTATTAATCGTTCGACTATAGAAAACAATACAAAAGTTTATTTAGTCCTAACTTATATGTTATATAAGTTATATAATTTATTCTTAAAATGTTATATAAAAACGATTCAGTCATTAGGTTCATAATAGCCTAAAAATATCAATTCATCTGCAAACTATTCAAGACCTGGAAACAAGTTATGAGTACAGTATTGAAAATAAAAATTAAATTATCATTCGTTCTCTAAATGCTTTGTTAATTATTAGTTCCAATAAGCATATTTTGACCACTTATCACAAGATATTATTTGTGAATTTTTCTCCGTCCAAAAATAACTGCAAGCTCTAAGTACTTTTTGCTATTAACTAACTCTGTGAGTGGAACGCGGATTAATTAAGATGCGATCAGACATGGATTTTTTTAGTAATGACTAGTAACACAGTGTTATTAACACTAATTGCACAGTTATTCCCAACAGATTTATTGTGATGCCCTTCAGACTAACTAACATAGTATTAGTGCTGCAATTAGTGGTCAAAACATAGACCATTGAACTTTTCGTATCACATCACTGCACTTCAATTATTAATTCGAGACAAGTCTGAAAGTCAAGACAAATCACAGTTTAACTTTATTTATTCACTCAAAAAATCGAGCACGAGTTTGACTTTATTAACTTTCGATAAAAATACAAATTGAGCATTCATTTCACAGTATTAGTGTAGCAAATATTTCGCCAGTATATAATACCATTAGACTAGAGTTTGAAAACGTGAATATTTTTTACTCCAACTCCAACCAACTCCACAACAACTCCATTAGAAAATCTAAATCTGTTCTCAACTCCACTCCAGCTGCACAAAAAATTCAATTTTTCACACCAACTCCAATTAGCTCCATCAGACTTTTTTCCAACTCCATTCCAACTCCAACATTTATATTCATTAATGATATCAAACTACTTGTGAAATACGTTAATTTTGTCTTCTTTAAGTATTCACATAACCCGAGCTTTTAATTTTTATAAAATATGTAAATTTAGATATGGGAAATATATCTATTTTCCATTCCACAATCATATTTATCCACCAACTCCACAACAACTCCAATGAAAATTTTTTAAACTCCAACCAAACTTCACATAAAATTTCTCAAACTCATTCCAACTGCACTCCATTCTCAATCAATGTTTCAATTTTAACTCCAACTCCAGTCACTTTTTCTCAACTACAATACCATTCCATTGAAGCTGGAGTTGCAATTTCAATCTCTACATTAGACCTTTAAAACTATAGAAAGCCCTATTCATTTTCAAAATATATGTTTTGACATGTTTGCTCTGTAATAATAATATGCAATTCATTTTATATTATATTCGGCGATTTAATTAAAATATCAAATAAAAACACAAGTTTGTGGATTTATTATCGACATACTAGTTATTAATTTCAACTTCAACATTATTTAATTATATTATTATGAGTATAAAACTTAATTTATTAGAATCTTGGGGTTACAATGCAAGGGTTATATGCTTTTATTTGATGATTCAGCACTTAAATTATAAATTGAATTAATATAATTTAGTACAGATTATTCGATTAAATATAATAATATTATGATGAAGCAGATATTTCTGTAGATATAGTTATTTTTAATGTCTAGTTCGTCACATACGCTGCAAAGCCATAATCTTATAGAGTTTATGGTGTGTGTGTATAGCAATGTGTCCTAATTTTATTGTTTGTTGATTTGTCACACAAAATGTTTCACAACTAAATCTGGATTTTTTTTTTCTATTTTTGAAAAAATATTATTAGTGTTTTTTAATTGTAAATAAAATACAGAAAAAACAATTCATCACTAATTTTAATTACCCTAATGATGATTGTGTTACAAGAGGCGGTAAATTAAAGTTACATTACAATTTGTTATGATCAAAATTATCACGAAATGCAATGAAAAGTAAGATAAACATATCAGTAGTGATAATCATTATATGATGATCTGAATTGAAAATACAAGCTAATTCAGTAAATTCACCGCTTATTGAAAAAATAATTTAATTATTTTAGAGAGTAAAATACCATCCAATATTTTTTTACTCACGAAAAAATATTTTGATATAATCCTATGCAGCATAGCGTCGTTTTATTTTTACTCTTCTCACTAAATAAGCACAAGGCATACAGAACTACAGCCGAAATGTTTTATAGCTGTCTCTCGATCTATTAATTCCTTTACTGCTAATCATTTAATGACACTCTTTAAATTCAAATCAAAATACAAACAACATGAAAAAATTAATGAAAATCAAATCAAAATACAATTAAAATAAAAATAAAATCAAACTTGAAAACTTTTAAAAATCAAAATTATAATACAACCAAAATAAAACAAGAACGAACATCCATAATGGCTCACTTTGAAACTGTAAGTTGAACTCGCTTACCCTAGGAGCACCATTTGATCACACCATATACATACTTAATATTACGAATTGTTAAACCAAAAATTTTCTTACCTTAAAAACATTGGTTAGAAAAATAAATCAATAGGAAAAACTTTTTTCATCCAACAATATAATTCAAACAAAAATATATAAAATTTCTTAAAAGCAAAAAAAAATTTATCAAAAATGCCTGCTATCTTAAAAACCTTTTCACCAAAAAAGCCTCCTATCTTAAAAAAAATTTTCACCAAAAATGCCTCCTATCAAAAAACAACAGACGGACGGACATGTCAAATCCAATAGCTCGTTGATATAAAATCAAAGTGAGCTAAAAATTTCAAAAATCAAAATCAAAATACAATAATAGAAAACATGAAAGCTACACAACTCTTTCTTGATTAAAGCTAAAACGTAATATATAATTTATAAATAAAGTTTTCAATAAATAACATTTATTTTTTGTAAACTAACTTTAAAGTATTTTATTTTATTTATTATTTCGTTTAAATGAAAACCTTCTAATTCTAAGTTTTAAAAAAAATTTAAAAAAACCTTTTTTGGTCTTTCAGAAAAAAATTGTCTTTTAAATCCGGTGAGTTTTATCCCCCACCCCTAAAAAAATCAAAAGCGTGTCTTAAAAGTGAGCGCCGAGTCGTTTACATTTACCCGATCGTGAGCGCGAGCGTCATTTTTATAGCGAGCGTGAGCGCTGAGCGTATCTGCATCACTGGTGATATTAGTGTGAATTCTAGTCTAACGTTAAATACCAACAAATTATTGGTAGTGTAGCGCTGAAACATTAAATGCGGTGACATTTAAGAGCTTAATAATGATTTACGTTTAATGACTTAAGCCTTAATTGAGAGTATAATAATAATAATAATAATAATAACTAACGCTAAGTGTGTGTGGAAGTCTGGTGGTTATCGGATTTTGTGGTAAAAGCAGTAAATGACAAAAACAGTCATTATTATTGTTATTTCACGAATGAAAAAACTGAATTATTATATTGTATATAATAAGCGTCAAAATTGAATAAACTATTAATATATATATTCATAGTTACACAAACTCCAAACCTCTAGGGGGGGACTACAACAAAAATTCTCAAAATTCTTTGGGGGGGCTGTCAAATCTCGCCGGATTTAAACGACAATTTTTTCTCATTTTTGCTAAAAATTACAGGGGTCTCAAAAACTCATCGGATTTAACCGACAATTTTTCAAATCTCGATTTTTCTAGGGGGGGTCCAGACCCAGGCAAGACCCTCCTCTGTGTAACTATGATATATATTGTATTATTATAATTTTATGATTTAGCGGATAATATTCTAAAACTCATAAACACACACACATATGACATACACCCAACACATTATAAATCACAATACGTAGAGCTCACCTGCTTTTGCACACACAATAATGATTAAACACTATTATGCCTTAATAAATGCGATGTATTTGTGATTCACTACTGATTAACTATGCTTTTTTTATTGATCTCTAGAAATAAAAGTATCTGTATTTTGATAAGCCTTTTGAGACACAGAAATCTTTAATTAAAAGTAATTTTTTTGTCGTATTAATTAATATCGCTGGTGTTGTTGCTTGTTTTCACACCACACACGTGTTTTATTGCTGTCTTAATGGACTGAGAAGTCATTTAATTAACTTATTTGACATTGTTTTTAATGAAGGACGCACTTAATTGCGGTTTTTGTTTACTGTATGTTTGCTCAATGTTTAACTATATGTTGTCAGACACTAGAAAGAGAGTAACACAACATAATTTATGATTGATTATAAGTTATAAGATTATAGTTTAGGGTATTATTAAAACCGAGTTAACATTTTAATTAAACCTCTTTGCAAATATTTCAAAATTATAGACCCTTTCCAGTGACACAACAATTTGCATAAATTACTAAACACAGCATTACTTTTATGTTACGTAATTAAATGTAACGAATTATTATTATTATTTATAAACAGACTCATAATATTTAACGATTTAATTTTATTTACGTGATATTTTAATGCTCATTTCATTAAGAGTTTTTATGTGTCGCAGACATTAATTAGATTTAATTCGAGTGTGCATTAAATAAACAATAATCTAGCATAGCATCAAATAAACAGTACAATCTTAACCATAACATTCTTAAATACTTACAATTATTATTTATTTATCTCGCAGTAAGAGTAATATTCTTATAATACTGTGCTCTAAATTCTTAATTTTCTTATTGTTAATGTTGAACATTAAAATCGGTTTATACGTTGCGAACGGATAAACAAATTAATGTAATAAATGTTTTAATGGATTATTTAGATAATAAATTTCTATGAGTTTTTAAATTTTTTTTAAATTCTAATCGTTGAAAATTGTTTTTAGTTTTTCAGATTTGTGTATAAAAAATATTTTACTTAATGGAAATATTTTTTTTTGTTTTATTCAACCGATCCAAAGAATTTAAGTTGATTTTTTAAGTTTATTGCCGTTAAGTTTGAAAGTCTTGCGAAATATACTGTATTTTTCTGTCACTTTCTGTGTGTGTGTGTGAAATATATATAAAGTTTTTTATTCTAAAACATCACACCTGACTTTATTTACAAAAAAAATCTATACTAATAAATACAATTTATATTCAATATTTTTCGTCATCAAAATATTTGAACAATTTTTTTTCGAAAATAGCACTTTGATCTTTATTTCGCAGCACTACTCGATAAGCTTATACAGTGTACAGTACAGTTTATTTATTTTTTTTCCTATTTGACTGTTGATCTATGAGGACTTAGTGTCACACACTAGTGAAATACCTTATTAATACTATAATTTTAGAGCATTTCTGCGTATCTAATGTCATGTATTGCAATGTTAGGGGGAGAGGGATATGTTA